>JAFMOC010000698.1:0-2500 GCA_019802505.1 Corydoras sp. C115
TATGTCTGTATAACTGACCTGCTGCCTGTGACCCCCCCCCCCCCCCCGCTATCTATGACCCCTCCCCTATGTCTGTATAACTGACCTGCTGCCTGTGACCCCCCCCCCCCCCGCTATCTATGACCCCTCCCCTATGTCTGTATAACTGACCTGCTGCCTGTGACCCCCCCCCCCCCCCCCCCCCGCTATCTATGACCCCTCCCCCTATGTCTGTATAACTGACCTGCTGCCTGTGACCCCCCCCCCCCCCCCCCGCTATCTATGACCCCTCCCACTATGTCTGTATAACTGACCTGCTGCCTGTGACCCCCCCCCCCCCCCCCCCCCCACTATCTATGACCCCTCCCCTATGTCTGTATAACTGACCTGCTGCCTGTGACCCCCCCCCCCCCACTATCTATGACCCCTCCACTATGTCTGTATAACTGACCTGCTGCCTGTGACCCCCCCCCCCCCCACTATCTATGACCCCTCCCCTATGTCTGTATAACTGACCTGCTGCCTGTGACCCCCCCCCCCCCCGCTATCTATGACCCCTCCACTATGTCTGTATAACTGACCTGCTGCCTGTGACCCCCCCCTGTATAACTGAACCTGCTGCCTGTGACCCCCCCCCCCCCCCGCTATCTATGACCCCTCCACTATGTCTGTATAACTGACCTGCTGCCTGTGACCCCCCCCCCCCCCCCCCCCCGCTATCTATGACCCCTCCACTATGTCTGTATAACTGACCTGCTGCCTGTGACCCCCCCCCCCCCACTATCTATAACCCCTCCACTATGTCTGTATAGGGGTCATAGATAGCGGGGGGGGGGGGTCTCAGACAGTAAAGCAGTTTTAAAGACACATGGCGGGGTAACAACGACAGTTTTCGCAATGCGATGGAGTAACCTGACATGTTTCAATGCTCTTCCTTTGTACTTAGTGTGTGGTAGCTCAGTGGTCAGGGTGGTCAGGGTGTTGGGGTATCAATCAGAAGGTTGGTGGTTCAAATCCCAGGTCCACTAAAGTTACCAATGTGGGTCCTTGAGCAAGACCCTTAACCCTCACTGCTCCAGGGATGTTGTGATTAACCCTGTGTTCTGACCCCAACAATCATTCATTCATTCATTATCTCCCGCTTTATCCTCTATTAGGGTCGCGGTGGGGTTCCCCATGCCCATCCAGGGGAGAACGTTTTGTTTACACCCAGGACAGGACACCAATCCATCGCTGGGCACACACTCACTCACACAGACACACTATATGGGGCAATTTTGAGAATTCAATTGACTTGATCCATGTTTTTGGACTGTGGGAGGAAACCAGAGAACCCGGAGGAAACCCACGCGGACATGGGGAGAACATGGAAACTCCACCCAGATGGGGATTCGAACCTGAATCCCTAGCGCTGAGAGGAGAACGTCCTGACCACTAAGCCACCCCCCAACAATCAAGTCAGACTAATTGTAAGTTGCTTTGGATAAAGCGTCTGCTAAATGAGCTCGTGTATTCTGTAGTGACCCCCACAGGATGGCCCTGTAGCGCCCCTACGGAGTTGATGCAGGGGGAGGCCGGCTTCGGCCTCCTTTTTCCCAAGATCGAGGGGGTTCACATCAAACCGTTTCATCTGTGCAAGAAGAGCCTCAGCACGAAGGCGTTAGAAGAAGCAGGTATGCAGCTCTGGTTCAAATCTAAATATATATATATATATACCGTATTTTCCGGACTATAAGGCGCACCTAAAAGCCTAAAATTTTCCCAGAAATCAGACGTGCACCTCATAATCCGGTGCGCCTTATATGTGTACTGAGTTCCAAAATCTATAAAAGTATTGTTGTGCAACCGGGTGTTTTTTTTTCCACACATCGCCGCCCTGCTGATCTGTGACTCCATGCGCGCTCATCTCACAGAAAAGCCGAGTGAAGAAAATGAATTGGGAGCTCGCCGTCATTCCGGGAGGATTAAATAAAGAACTCCGACCGCTGGACATCGGCGTAAACGGGGCGTTTAAAGTAAAGTTGCGTGGGAGCGATGGATGATAGACGGTGAACACACGTTTACTAAAACTCGGGAGGCGGCGGCTGAGGGTTCTGCCGTGACCGTCGTCCAAGCTTTCACGAAAGCCGGCGTCGTCGCCGAACGGCCGCCCGGTGACGAGACGGACTCGGACATCGATGAGCGGGAACACCGGAGTGCTCGATAGAGAACCAGCTTTTTAATTCAGACACAGAAGACGAGGACTTTGATGGATTTGTGGGAGAAGAGTGATTAAAATAATGTGTGTTTTATCAAGTAGTAGAATAAACTTCAATTATAAATCAGCGTTTTGCATCCTTTACTTTTCTTGTAGATCGTATGTTTTAGCGAGTGCCTTATAATACGCTGCCGTACAGAATAAGTACCGTACAGAAATAGAACCCGTAATTCAGACTGCGCCTTATAGTACGGTGCGCCTTATACGTGGGACAAATACAGAAATAGAACCCGTAATTCAGACTGCGCCTTATAGTACGCCGCT
>JAFMOC010000698.1:7500-35000 GCA_019802505.1 Corydoras sp. C115
TAAATTAACCTTAAATCCATGTTTTTGGACTTGGGAGAAAAAGGGAGGACCCAGAGGTAACCCACACTGACAGGGAGAACAAAGAAACTAGTTTATTGGTGTCCATCGGTAATCTTCCACTTAATCCTCGCAGAGAAGTTCCCCATGTCCATCCAGAGGAGAACATTTCGGGTGCTCGGCAGATACACCCAGGACAGTATGCTAATGTATCGCTGGGCACACACACTATGGGGCAATTTAGAGCATTAAATTAACCTTAATTCCATGTTTTTGGACTTGGGAGGACCCAGAGGAAACCCATGCGGATTCCTTAACCCCGAGCCAACAAAGTGGAACAAGGGGGGGGCGTGTCCAGACCAGACTTTTAAGCGCTACTGTATTTCCTCCACTTACCATAAAGATGGACTTTGTAGTTTTCTAATTACAGACTGTAGTCCAGCTATCTGTTGTTTGTTCTTGTTTGTCCCCTGTTGGTTCTCCGTTCTCTGTTGGTCAGGACCCTCACATAACGGATCTGAAAAATAAGAAGTACTTTGTTTAGGTGACCTCCGATCCTCATTAAAAGCGACTTGTATAATAAATTAAAGTCCTTTATCATACTTTACAGTTGATGATGCTCCTGGGTTGTTGCTTTAATATATCAGTTTGAATTAACACATTTTATTTGTCTGAAATCTTCATGTTGTTTATGGTTATTTTGGAACTACCTTTAAACGGTTAACTAACAAAACAGTCTCAATAAAGAAATAGTATTTTTCTAATATCAGAGTTCATTCATTATCTTCAGCTTAATGCTCTACTCGAGGATAAATCTACTTTTCCATGATCATCTTTATATAAATATATCACCACTTTATTAGGTACACCTGTCCAACTGCTCGTTAACACTTAATTTCTAATCAGCCAATCACATGGCGGCAACTCAGTGCATTTAGGCATGTAGACATGGTCAAGACAATCTCCTGCAGTTCAAACCGAGCATCAGTATGGGGAAGAAAGGGGATTTGAGTGCCTTTGAACGTGGCATGGTTGTTGGTGCCAGAAGGGTTGGTCTGAGTATTTCAGAAACTGCTGATCTACTGGGATTTTCACGCACAACCATCTCTAGGGTTTACAGAGAATGGTCCGAAAAAGAAAAAACATCCAGTGAGCGGCGGTTCTGTGGGCGGAAATGTCTTGTTGATGCCAGAGGTCAGAGGAGAATGGCCAGACTGGTTCGAGCTGATAGAAAGGCAACAGTGACTCAAATAGCCACCCGTTACAAGCGAGGTAGGCAGAAGAGCATCTCTGAACGCACAGTACGTCGAACTTTGAGGCAGATGGGCTACAGCAGCAGAAGACCACACCGGGTGCCACTCCTTTCAGCCAAGAACAGGAAACTGAGGCTACAATTTGCACAAGCTCATCGAAATTGGACAATAGAAGATTGGAAATACGTCGCCTGGTCTGATGAGTCTCGATTTCTGCTGCGACATTCGGATGGTAGGGTCAGAATTTGGCGTCAACAACATGAAAGCATGGATCCATCCTGCCTTGTATCAACGGTTCAGGCTGGTGGTGGTGGTGTCATGGTGTGGGGAATATTTTCTTGGCACTCTTTGGGCCCCTTGGTACCAATTGAGCATCGTTGCAACGCCACAGCCTATCTGAGTATTGTTGCTGACCATGTCCATCCCTTTATGACCACAATGTACCCAACATCTGATGGCTACTTTCAGCAGGCTAATAAAGCTGGAATCATCTCAGACTGGTTTCTTGAACATGACAATGAGTTCACTGTACTCAAATGGCCTCCACAGTCACCAGATCTCAATCCAATAGAGCATCTTTGGGATGTGATGGAACGGGGGATTCGCATCATGGATGTGCAGCCGACAAATCTGCGGCAACTGGGTGATGCCATCATGTCAATATGGACCAAACTCTCTGAGGAATGCTTCCAGCACCTTGTTGAATCTATGCCACGAAGAATTGAGGCAGTTCGGAAGGCGAAAGGGAGTCCAACCCTAGAATGGTGTACCTAATAAAGTGGCCGGTGATTGTATATACAGTGGATATAAAAAGCCTACACACCCCTGTTCAAATGCCATGTTTTTGTGATGTAAAAAAATGACAGCAAGACAAATAACTTCACAACTTTTTCCACCTTTAATGTGATCTATAACCTGTACAATGCAATTGAAAAACAAACCGAAACCTTTACAGCGGAAAAATATAAAAGAAAAAACTTAAAATAACCTGGTTGCATAAATATGCACACCCTTAAACTAATACTTTGTTGCAGCACCTTTGGCTTTTTTTTTTTTTTCAAATATATTTTTATTGAGAAGTCATGTTACAAAATTGAAAGTAGTACCAGATATTTAACAGACTTCAAAAAAGATTTTTTTAACCCCATATTTCCCCAAGACAATACACTTAGTAAAAAAAAAAAAAAAAAAAACACCCATACATAAATGTAAGATATTAATAAAAAAGTAAGTCAATAAATAGATAAACAAATACTACTACTACTAATAATAATAATAATAATAAGAAGAAGAAGAAGAATAAAATAACTAGATAAAATATTTTTTAAAAATTAATTAATTAATTAATTAATATCAATTAATTAATTAAAATAAATAAATAAAAATAAAAAAAATAAATGAAGGGGGGGAGGGAACTAGTCAGCAGGCATAGATTGAAGGGCTTCAAAATAAGAAAGAAATGGTTTCCATTTACAGTAAAATTGATCAGAATCACCCTTTAGAGTAAATCTGATTTTTTCCATCCTCAAAAAATGTAAAATATCAGTGAGCCACTTAGATGTGGAAGGGGGACTGGGGGACTTCCACAGCTGGAGAATGCACCGTCTGGCTAAGACAGACGTAAAGGCCAAAATCTCACGCTGCAATTTGGTAAGCACCTTTGGCTTTTATTACAGCACTCAGTCTTTTTGGGTAGGAGCCTATCAGTGTGGCACATCTTGATGTGGCAATATTTGCCCACTCTTCTTTGCAAAACCGCTCCAAATCTGACAGATCGCGAGGGCATCTCCTGCGCACAGCCCTCTTCAGATCACCCCACAGTTGTTCAATGGGATTCAGGTCTGGACTCTGGCTGGGCCATTCCAAAGCCTTAATCTTATCCCGGTGAAGCCATTCTTTTGTTGATTTCGATGTGTGCTTTGGGTCATTGTCGTGCTGAAAGATGAAGTTCCTCTTCATCTTCAGCTTTCTAACAGAAGGCCGAAGCTTTTGCGCCAACACTGACTGGTATTTGGAACTGTTCATAATTCCGTCCACCCTGACAAAGGCCCCAGTTCCAGCTGAAGAAAAACAGCCCCAAAGCATGATGCTGCCACCACCATGCTTCACTGTAGGTATGGTGTTCTTTTGGTGTTCTTTGGCAGTGTTGTTTTTGCGCCAAATATACCTTTTGGAATTATGTCCAAAAAGTTCAACCTTGGTTTCATCAGACCATAACACATTTTCCCAGAGATTTCAGATGTCTTTTTGCAAAATCAAGCCGGGCTTGGATGTTTATCTTTGAAAGATAAGGCTTCCGTCTTGCCACCCTACCCCATAGCCCAGACATATGAAGAAGACGGGAGATTGTTGTCACATGTACGGCACAGCCAGTACTTCCCAGAGATTCTTGCAGCTCCTTCAGTGTTGCTGTCGGCCTCTTGGCAGCCTCCCTGAGTAAGACTTTTTATATCCACTATATATATCATTATATATATAATATATATATATATATATATATATATATATATATATGTAACGAAAGGTTCTGTATAGTCCATCCATCCATTATCTTCCACTTTATCCTATATTAGGGTCGTATATTGGGGGGGTTCCCCATGCCAATCCAGGGGACAACATTTCGGGAATTTATATATATATAAGGGACTATATATGAGGGAAATAGAATTATAGTATATAAGGGAGGAGGGGTTAGTTGAGGAAGAGAGGAGGGTTAGTTATAGAGGGGGAGGGGTTAGTGAGGCAGGGGGAGGGGTTATTGAGGGAGAGAGGAGGGGTTAGTCATAGAGGGGGAGTGGTTAGTGAGGGAGAGAAGGGATGAGTCATAGAGGAGGAGGGGTTAGTGAGGGAGAGAGGAGGGGTTAGTGAGGCAGGGGGAGGGGTTATTGAGGGAGAGAGGAGGGGTTAGTTATAGAGGGGGAGGGGTTAGTGAGGGAGAGAGGCGGGGTTAGTGAGGCAGGGGGAGGGGTTATAGAGGGGGAGAGGTTAGTCATAGAGGAAGAGGGGTTAGTCATAGAGGGGGGAGGGGTTAGTGAGGGAGAGAGGAGTTAGTGGGAGGAGGGGGTTAGTGAGGCAGGGGGAGGGGTTAGTGAGGGAGAGGTGAGGGCTTAGTCATAGAGGGGGAGGGGTTAGTGAGGCAGGGGAAGAGGGTTAGTATTGAGGGGGGAGTTTAGTGAGGAGAGAGGTTGGGTTGAGGGAGAGTAGGGCTTAGTCATAGAGGCAGGGGGAGGGGTTATTGAGGGAGAGAGGAGGGGTTAGTCATAGAGGAGGAGGGGTTAGTAAGGGAGAGGTGGGGTTAGTCATAGAGGAGGAGGGGTTAGTGAGTTAATGCCCATCCAGGGGAGTTTCGGGCGCTGGGCAGATACACCCAGGACAGGACGCCAATCCATCATTTACATTTACATTTAGTCATTTAGCAGACGCTTTTATCCAAAGCGACTTACAAATGAGAACACCACAAGTCAGAAGCCATGGAGAAAACCAACTATACTGTAAATTCATCAACCTGATTGTTATTCGAAGCTGCGCCCCCCCCCCCCTTTTTTTTTTTTATTTTTTTTTATAACAGGTATTTGTTAAAGAGATGCGTCTTAAGTAGTTTCTTAAAACTGTTTAGAGATTCTGCCTTACGGACAGAGTTGGCGGAAAGATCGTTCCACACCCTTTTGCAGGTGGTGACACCACGGACTGAGAATCAGCTCCTCGGTGAGGTAGGAACCGCCAGGCCCCCCCGGCGATCATCCACTGGAGCGAAGTGATCGAGGTGCCGGAGTGTATTTTTGAAAAAGATAGAGTGAAGGTAAGAGGGGAAGATCCAGAAATGGTTCTGTATGCCAGAAGCTGTCAGCGACTGTACTGAATGCAGAGCAGGCTACAGGAGGGAAGCCAATGGAGTGACGTGAGTTTCGCTTGGGGGTTAAACACGAGTTAAATCCATCGCTGGGGCACACACTCACTCACACTGACACACTCTATATGGGGCAATTTTTTTGAGAATTCAAATGACTTGATCCATGTTTTTTTGGACCCTGTGGGGAGGAAAACCGGAGAACCCGGAGGGAAAACCCACGCGGACATGGGCGTGAGAACATGGAAACTCCACCCAGATAGGGATTCGAACCGGGAATCCCTAGCGCTGACAGGAGAACGTGCCAACCACTAAGCCACCGTGCCGCCCCTAGTTAATACTAGATTAGGGTCACGGTGTGGGGGTTACCCCATGCCCATCCAGGGGAGAACGTCTCGGGCGCTGGCAGATAGACACCAGGACAGGGGTGCCAATCCATCGCTGGGCACACACACTCAGTTCAACACAAACACACTCTATATGGGGCAATTTTTGAGAATTCAATTGACTTTGATCCATGTTTTTTTGGACTGTGGAGGAAAACCGGAGAAACCCGGAGGAACCCACGCAGACGGGGTGAGCGGAGGAGAAACATGGAAACTCCACCCAGATGGGGATTCGAACCGGGAATCCCTAGCGCTGAGAGGAGAACATGCAACCACTAAGCCACCGTGCCGCCCCTAGTTAATACTAGATGTTTGTAAAGAGTTTATAAACTCTCCAGGGTCCTAAAGAGTAAATATAACGCACCAATGGTGTGGTAATCAAAGCAATGTGGTTTTATATAGGGACACACACCTTTAAAGTTTAGCTGGATGGTAAATTGGTTGCACAGTTCCCTTTAATGTTCCCTAATTAGTTTAAGACTGGCATTTTGCCCCCTGTATTTATGGGAAACCTTTCATCTCAACCCATGGTGCTTTGTGTAACAGGCTTATTTTAAGCGACTTAATATTCATTCATACATCCATCCATTATCTTCTGCTTTATCCTATATTAGGGTCGCGGGGGGAGTTCTCCATGCCCATCCAGGGGAGAATCGTTCTCGGCGCTTGGCAGATACACCCAGGGACAGGGCCGGCCAGTCCTAGCGCTGAGGCCACACTCAAGCAACTCAAACAGGACACACTCTATATGGGGCCAATTTAGGGAAACTCACAATTGACCTTGGATCCATGTTTGTGCGACTGTGGGAGGAAAACCATGCGGATCACGAGTGGAGAACATGAGAAACCTCCACCCAGATGGGGATTTGAAACCGGGGAATCCCCTAGTGCTGAGATAGATGCGAAACGTTGGATAACACCACTAAAGGCCACCGTTGGCCGCTGTCAACTTAATATAATATATTGAAAGTAACTTTAACCATACTTTACAGTTGATAATAGTGCATTTGTTCGTCTTCAGGGCGGGCACGGTGGCTTAAGTGGTTAGCACGTTATCCTCTTAGCGTCGAGGGATACCTGTCCTGAGTCTATCTGCTCCAGCTGCCCCCCGAAACGTTCTCCCCCTGGCCAAGGGCATGGGAACCCCACCGCGACCCTGGACCCTAATAGAGGATAATACGTGGAGAGATAATTGAATGAATATATATATATATATATTAGGGCGGCACACGGTGGCTTAGTTGGTTTAGCACGTTCTCTCAGACTCTAGGGCCTTCCCGGTTTTCAAAATCCCCTATCTGTGTGCGAGTTTCCATGCTATCCCCGTAGTCTGCGTGGGTTTCCTCCGGGTTTCTCCGGTTTTCCTCCCACAGTCCAAAAAACATGGATCGGAGTCAAATTGAAATTCTCCCAAAAGTGCCCTCATATAGAGTGTGGTTCTGTATGAATGTGAGTGTGTATCACAGCGATTGGATTGGTAGCCCTGTCCTGGGGTCTATCTGCCCAGCGCCCGAGACGTTCTCCCCTTGGTAATGGGCATGGGGAAACCCCCACCGCGGACCCTAATAGAAGGATAAAGTAGGAGATAATGAATGGAATTACTGATAATATATATCATATGGCGGCACGGTAGGCCTTAGTGCGTTAGCATGTCTCCTCTCAGCTGCTAGGGAGTCCCCGGTTCGACATCCCCATTCTGGGCTGGAGTTTACCATGTTCTACCCGTGTTCCGCTCGTCGGCGTTGCCTCCGGTTCTCGGTTTCCTCCACACAGTCCAAAAAACACGGGATCAAGTCAATTGCATTGCTCCAATAATTTAGTCACCCCTATTATAGAGCCTGTGTCTGTAGTCCGAGGTGAGGTGTGTACTAACACTAGCGACCTGGATTCGGCGGCCCCGTCCTGGGTGTTATCTGCCCCCAGCGACACGAGATGTTCTCGACCATGCGCCATGGGCATGGGGAACCCCACCACGACCCTAATAGAGGATAAAGCGGGAGATAATGAATGAATGAAATATATATATAGGGGGAATTTGGGGCAACCAGCTCCTTGTAATACCCTCGTTGTACCATCAGAGGGCAGCAAAACTCCATCTAAACCATATGCAGGTTTCGAGGGGAGGGGGTTTAGATTTGACACTTCAGTCTCCTGCACGGCAGCATTTAGGTGAACAGTGCCCATCCCTTCTCTTCCACATCAGCAGTCTAGAACCAACACCTGCTGACCGATCCCGACTCGCTACGCTGTGCAACATGACCCTGACCCCCGCCCCTCACACCCAGCCGAGACGTTTGCCAGTTCGTGGTAAGAACCCCTAAATCTCGCTCGTTTCCCGTAAGCAGGTCAGCGGTGTCCCCTGCGGACGCTCCCCGCTTTGCAGGAGGGGGAACCGGGGAGCGCTCTCTACTCTACCCCGGCACTCGGCAGACCCCCGACTCCGGTTAGCATCGTGCTAATGCGTCCGTTTCGCTTTTAAAACACCCCAAAATGCCTTCCTTCACCCCCCGCCGACGTTTAAAGAACCGACACGACGAGTTCGCTTGTGTTTTATGAGCGTTAATTAGTCATTAATAAGTGTAAACGCTCTTAAAGCGCGAGGCTAGCCGTTAGCAGCTAGTCGCCTCACGTCACTGCAGAGAAAACGCCGGTTTCTTCGTGTTTGGTGGTTTTTTGTGGAAAATAACGAACAAAAAACGTTAATAAAATGTTAGTAGGACGTTTTATTGCCGGCTTTTCTCCTCATTTATGATTCAGTCGCCGTCGGCGGTTCGCTAATGTAATAATTAAGCCTGCGTTATAACAGCCCGCTTCTATTTGTTTACACGCTTAAAAACCCGTTTTCGGTGTGAATAAGTGTTTATAACGTGTTTATAACGTGTTTACGTGTTTATGACGTGTTTGAACTGAATACTGGCTGCTGACAGGCCGTCGGTTCTGCAAAGATCAGTATCTTGCTTTAGCCGCACGGTGGCTTAGTGTTTAGCATGTTCTCCTCTCAGCCTGGGGATCCAGGTTCGAATCCCAATCTGGTGTGGAGGTTCCATGTTCTCCCCGTGCCCACGTGGGTTTCCGTCAGGTTCTCCGTTTTCCTCCCACAGTCCAAAAACATGGATTTAAGGTGAATCGGCTGCTTTAAATTGCCCCTATATAGTGCATATCCAGTGATGTTCTCCTCTCAGAGCTGGGGATCCAGTTCGAATCCCAATCTGGGTGGAGGTTACCATGTTCTCCCGTGTGACCGTGTGGGTTTCCGTCAAGTTCTCCGTTTTCCTCCCACAGTCAAAAACATGGATTCAAGGTGAATCGGCTGCTTTAAATTGCCCCTATATAATGCATATCCAGTTCTCCTATAGTGCATATACAGATGTTCTCCTCTCAGCGCTTGGGATCCAGGTTCGAATCCCAATCTGGGTGGAGTTTCCATGTTCTCCCCGTGTCCGTGTTGGTTTCCGTCAGGTTCTCCGTTTTCCTCCCACAGTCCAAAAACATGGATTCAAGGTGAATCGGCTGCTTTAAATTGCCCCTATAAAGTGCATGCCCAGTGATGTTGTCCTCTCAGCACTGGGGATCCAGGTTCGAATCCCAATCTGGGTGGAGTTCCATGTTCTCCCTGTGACTGTATGGGTATCCTCCAAGTTCTCCGTTTTCCTCCCACAGTCCAAAAACATGGATTCAAGGTGAATCGGCTGCTTTAAATTGCCCCTATATAGTGCATATCCAGTGATGTTCTCCTCTCAGCACTGGGGATCCAGGTTCGAATTCCAATCTGGGTGGAGTTTCCATGTTCTCCCTGTGTCCGTGTGGGTTTCCCTCGGGTTCTCCGCTTTCCTCCCACAGTCCAAAAACGGATTGGACACACAAACACACAGGAGGGGGTTCCTCATGCCCATCCAGTGCAGAACGTTTCGGCGCTGGGCAGATCAAGTGAATTCTCCAAATTGCCCCATATAGTTTGTGTGAGTGAGTGAATGTGTGCCCAGTGATAGATTGGCGTCCTGTCCTGGGTGTATCTCCCCGGCGCCTGAAACGTTCTCCCCTGGATGGGCATGGGAACCCCCCCCTGGGACCCCCCCACCCTGGGACCCCCACAACCCTAACATAGGATAAAGTGCAAGATGATTGGATGGACGGTGAAGGGATTACATCTGCTTGAAGTGTTGGGCAGCCTTGTACACAGCGCCAGGGGGCAATTGGGGTTAGATGCCTTACCCAAGTGCACTTCAGCCGTGTTTTAGGTGGAACCGGGAATCGATTAGGTGGAACGCTACAGCACACAGATGTAGAGACTCAGATGGACTATGGTCTGTAATGGTAAAAGTGGGCGTATCCTTTTCTTTCAGTCGTATAATTAGCTAATTCATTGTCCGTGGGTGTCTCGTCAGGTGCGAGGTACGTGTGAGGCAGCCGGTCGCCATGGCGACCACGATCCCGCCGGTGAAGCTGAAATGGCTGGAGCACCTGAACAGCTCGTGGATCGCGGAGGACAGCGAGTCCATCTCCACGCGGAAGGGCGTGGCCCTCCTTTACTCCAAGCTCCTGGCCAATAAGGAGGTGTTGTTGCTGCCCCAGCAGGTGCTATGCCTCAAGGGCCCCCAGTTGCCCGATTTCGAGCGGGACTGCCTGTCGAGCGCCGAGCAGGAACACTATCTGGACGCGCTGCTGGCCAGCCAGCTCTCTCTGGCCAAGACGGTGTGTTCGGACTCGCCCTTCTCCGGCGCCCTGCGCAAGCGCCTGCTGGTCCTCCAGCGCGTCTTCTACGCTCTGTCCAGCAAGTACCACGACAAGGGCAAGACGAAGCAGCAGCATCCGTCGGGCGAGAACGCGCTGAGCTCCGGCGAGCTCCAGGCGGCCAGCGAGCGGCCGCGCTCCAGCACGGACACGCTGATCGAGATGGGCGTCCGCACGGGTCTCAGCCTGCTCTTCGCCCTCCTGCGCCAGAGCTGGGCGCTGCCCGCCACGGTGCCCGGCCTGAACCTGTGCAACGACGTCATCACCACGGCCATCGAGGTGGTGGGCTCGCTGCCGCCCCTGTCGCTGGCCAACGAGAGCAAGATCCCCTCGATGGGACTGGACTGCCTCGGGCAGGTCACCGTCTTCCTCAAGGGCGTGATCGCTCACCAGTCGGGGGCCGACGTGGTGGGCCGCAGGCTGGCGTCCGAGCTGCTCCTGGGCTTGGCGGCGCAGAGGGGCTCTCTGCGCTACCTGCTGGAGTGGGTGGAGATGGCGCTGGCCGCCTCGGTCGGACTCAGCAGTCTGGAGCAGGGCCGCAGTCAGGAGGGGCTGATTGGATACGACTGCTTTATGAACATCCTCATGCAGATGAGGCGCTCCCTGGTAGGTGGTGACTGCCTCAGGGTTTGGGTTCGATGGTAACGAGGGGCAATTGGACCTTTAGTGTTAGTGTCTGTTTGTGCTTAAGGAGAGTTTTGATTCTAACATGCCGTAAGAAAATGAGAGGGGGATTGCAGCATCCGCGCATATATATATATATATATATATATATATATATATATATACAGTATGTATATATATGTATATATGTGTGTATATATATATATATATATATATATATATATATATACACACACATATATATATATATATATATATATATATATATATATATATATATATATATATATATATATGCAATACAGTTAACAAGGTTATAAATAAATAGTGGGCGTGTCCGGGTAATAGGGTGAGTGTGGGTGGGTGTGTGTGTGTGCATATATTCATTCATTCATTATCTCCCGCTTTATCCTCTATTAGGGTCGTGGTGGTAGGGTCGTTCCCCATGCCCATCCAGAGGAGAACGTCTCGGGCGCTGGGCGATAGACCCAGGACAGGGCGCCAATCCATCGCTGGGCACACACACACTCACACAGACACACTCTATATGGGGCAATTTTTGAGAATTCAATTGACTTGATCCATGTTTTTGGACTGTGGGAGGAAACCGGAGAACCCGGAGGAAACCCACGCAGACACGGGGAGAACATGGAAACTCCACCCAGATGGGGATTCGAACCGGGAATCCCTAGTGCTGAGAGGAGAACGTGCTAACCACTAAGCCACCGTCCGCCTGTGTGCATATATATATATATATATATATATATATATATATATATATATATATATATATATATATATATATATATATATATGCCCAGCGATGGATTGGGTCCTGGGTGTATCTGCCTAGCGCCCGAAACGTTCTCCCCTGGATGGACATGGGGAACCCCACCGTGACCCTAATAGAGGATAAAGCGGAAGATAATTAATGAATGAATATATAGATATATAGATATCACACCCTCAGACTCACCTTACCAATCAAACATATACTGTGTACTCTGTTCTAATCATAAGGAACCGCAATAGTAGTAGCACCACAGAGCAGGGATTATTGGGTCCTATCCCAGCAGTGTCACTGAGGTGTTTAAATGAAACTCCAGCAGCACTGCTGCACTAGAACCCCCTCACTGCATCAGTGTCACTGCAGAACTGACTATAAACAATCCACCACCCAAATTCTACCTGTTCTGTTTGGGCCCCCACGCCTCCTGTTATTTTGCCACCACTTGGTTTTCTCCAAGGTTCTCAGTTTCCATTTACAGTAAAGACGATGGAGAACCAACAGGGGACGAACAAACACACAGAACACAGATGGACTACAGTCTGGAATTGTAGAACTACAAAGTCCATCTATATGGTAAGTGGAGAAATACAGTAGCAGTCAGAAGTTTGGCCACGCCCCTTTTTTGCCACACTTGTTCTCCATGTTTTCAGTTCCACTTACTGTAAAGATGGACTTTGTAGTTCTACAATGGCATTCTGTAGTCCATCTGTTTGGGTTCTACAGTTCATACTGTGTACTCTGTTCTAATGGTCAGAACCCCAATAGTAGAACCACAGAGCAGGGATTTTTGGGTCCTATCCCAGCAGTGTCACTGAGGTGGAGAAATGAAACTCCAGCAGCACTGCTGCACTAGAACCCCCTCACTGCATCAGTGTCACTGCAGAACTGACTATAAACAATCCACCACCCAAATTCTACCTGTTCTGTGATGGAGAACCAACAGGGGACTAACAAAACCACATGGACTACAGTCTGTAATTGTAGAACTACAAAATCCATCTATATGGTAAGTATGATTAGTCTGTCCACAAATGGTGTCTTTTTATTTTTTTATAATGCTGGATGCTGTTCTGCAGGGTTCCTCTGCAGACCGGAGTCAGTGGCGGGAACCCACCTGCACGGCGGACGGCCTGTGTTCTTTATACGAGGCGGCGCTCTGTCTGTTTGAGGAGGTGAAGCAGATCGCCGTCATTTTATAGCGTTAACGTATGATATGGATTTTTTAAAATATGATTTTGGGCTGGAAATGAGTTTGAAACGTCTCCGTTCCGTCACCCGAGGTCTGTCGCATGGCGTCGGATTACTCGAGAACCTGCGCCAGTCCGGACAGCATTCAGACGGGCGAGGCGGCCATGGTGTCGGAGACCTGCGAGGTGTACGTGTGGGGCAGCAACAGCAGTCATCAGCTGGTGGAGGGCACTCAGGAGAAGATCCTCCAACCCAAACTGGCAGCCAGCTTCAGCGATGCGCAGACGGTAAGACGCTGGGAAGCTCCGCGCAGTCGCTTTGGAACGTGCTGGGGTTGGGCTGACGCACAGGGGCGGTTCTTCCTGTTCTAAGTGCGTCTTAAGTGCAGTATCATGTGTTACGGCGGATGGCGTCCTGTGGGAAGTGAGGCTTGTGGGTCAGAGCTTTTATGGAAATGGTGAGTGCATGCAGACTTCCAGATATTAATACTCCCACAACTCCATTAGGCTCAGGCACTGTGATGTATGATGGTGAGAGTGTGTAATACCGGACCCAACCACAAGAGACAGGCTTCTTGTTCTATGGGAGTATTATTTATTCATTCATTCACTCATTATCTCCCGCTTTATCCTCTATTAGGGTCGTGGGGGGGTTCCCCATGCCCATCCAGGGGAGAACTTAACCATCAGGGGAGAACGCCAATCCATCTCAGCCACAACCATTTACGCAAACGCACATTTTAAAGGGGCAATTAAGAGCCTCCAATTCACCTTAAGCCTTATGGTTTTTGTACAGGCGAATGTGCTGACCACTAGACCGTCCCCGTTCACGTTAATGACTTTACATACTAACTTCTGCTGTTTTGCTTTTAGATTGAAGCTGGTCAGTACTGCACTTTTGTGATCTCTTCCGATGGCTCTGTGCGAGCGTGCGGCAAGGGAAGCTACGGCCGGCTGGGACTCGGCGACTCCAACAACCAGTCGACTCTGAAGAAACTGACCTTCGAACCTCATCGCTCCATCAAAAAGGTTTCGTCTTCCAAAGGTTCTGACGGTCACACGCTAGCATTCACCAGCGAGGGCGAGGTGTTCAGCTGGGGCGACGGCGACTATGGAAAGCTGGGACACGGCAATAGTTCCACCCAGAAGTACCCCAAACTCATTCAAGGACCACTACAGGGAAAGGTATTAAATATGTCTATATATATATACAGTGTATATATATATATATACAGTATATATATATATATATATATATATATATATATATATATATACATAGTGTATATATATATATATATATATATATATATATATATATATATATATACATGTGTGTATGTATGTATGTATGTATGTATGTGTATGTATGTACATTGTGTGTATGTATGTATGTGTGTGTGTGTATATATATACATACATACATACACACACACACACATATATATAAAAATACACGTGTGCATTTATACATATGTGTGTGTGTGTACACATATATGTGTATATATACATATGTGTATATACTGTATACTGTACATAAATGTGTGTGTATATATAAAACACACGTATGTCTGTGTATACATATATACAGTATGTGTGTGTGTATATGTGTGTATATATATATATATAATATACTGTATGTGTCAATACATGCATATATATGTATTTGTATGTATTCATGTGTGTAAATATATACACATATATGGATATATACACACATACATATATATGTACTGTATATGTATATGTGTGTACACTAGGGGTGTCTTCAACTAAAGATTTTCATAGTCGAATCTGATTCGTCAGATTTTCCCTATAGTCGACTCGAATCAGTTAAAATTTCACCACAAGATGGCGCTATAAGCGTGGTTTTTAAAAAAGATTTTTTTTTTATATTTTACTTGTTTTTCTAACAAAAGAAAACCTTTTTTTTTGGTTTTTCTTTTTTTTTTTTTTTCTAGAAATTAGGATGATTTTATTTGACAAAAGGCTATATATATAACAAAAACAGACATTTCATGTAAAAACTAATGCTTAGCAGCAGCCATGGGCGCCCCCATGTGGTCAAAATGGTACATTCGACTATGAGGTTCATAGTCGACTACGGTTCTCCGAATCGAATCTTCGAATCAGCGAATATTGCAGCTCACCCCTAGTGTACACTATATATATATATATATATATATATATATATATATATATATATATATATATATATATATATATATATACACACAGTTGTATGTATGTATGTATGTATTGGACTGGTTTATGTTTGTATCTTTCTCTGTAGGTGGTGGTGTCTGTATCAGCTGGTTACAGACACAGTGCAGCAGTCAGTGAGGATGGAGAGCTGTACACATGGGGTGAAGGAGACTTTGGACGACTAGGTATAAAGGGATAGGGATGGGTGGAGGGGATGTGGGGGGAAGGGATATGTGTCAAGGGGATATCTGGGGAATCGATGGGAGGTTGGATAGGCATAAGGGATATCTGGGAAAGGGGAGGGTGAAGGGGTGGAGGGGATATGAGGGGAAGGGGTGGAGGGGATATGGGGGGAGGGGAAGGGGTGGAGGGGATATGGGGGGAGGGGAAGGGGGGGGAAGGGAATGGGATGAGGGGGAGGGGATATCTGGGAAAGGGGTAGGTGGGGGGATGGGGTGGAGGGGAAGGGATGGAGGGGATGAGGTGGAGGGGATATCTGGGAAAGGGATGGGGTGGGCTAGGGGTAAGGGATATCTGGGAAAGGGGTAGGTGGAGGAGAAGGGGTGGAGGGGATGGGATAGGAGGGAATGGGGGGAGGGATGGGGTGGAGGGAAAGGGATAGGAGGGTATTGGGGGGATGGGGTGGAGGGCAAGGGATTGGAGCGGATGGGGGGGTTGGGGGAGGGATAGGGGTGGAGGGGAAGGGATAGAGGGGTGGGATAGGGTTTAATAAGGGGAGAAGTAAAAGAGGGAGGGGTTAGTGAGGGAAGGGTGAAGGTAATGAGGAAGGGGGGTTAGTAAGGGAAGGGGAGGAGTTAATGAGTGATGGGGAGGTGTTAGTGAGAGAATGGGGAGGGGTTAATGGGGGAATGAGGATGGTTTAATGAGGGAGAGGTAGGGAGTGGGGAGGGGCTTAACTGCACCTTTTTGAGGTGTTCTGTGTTCTCTGATGTTCTTCCTCAAACTGATGCTGAGTCCCGGTTCCGTCTCTGGTGTTCAGGACACGGTGACAGTAACAGCAGGAACATTCCCACCCTGGTGAAAGACATCTGTAACGTGGGGGGCACTTCGGTATCTGTGTATGTTGGGTAGAATGTGTGTGTTTGTAATGTGTGTGGCACCCTTGTGTGTGGGTGTTTATATAGCACACGTGTGTGTGTGTGTGTAGCATGTGTATGTGTGTTGCTTTTGTAGCATGTGTGTAGCACATATGTGTGTGTGCGCCTAGCGTTTGTGTGTTTGTACCCTTAATGTGTGTATGTTGGGTAGAATGTGTGTGGGAAGCATGTGTGTGTGTGGGGGTAGTACGTGTGTGTAGTGTGTGTGTAAGTGTGTTGCATGTGTGTGGGAAGCGTGTGGGGGGGTAGTACGTGTGTGTGTGTGTGTGGCACTTCGGTATCTGTGTATGTTGGGTAGAATGTGTGTGTTTGTAATGTGTGTGGCACCCTTGTATGTGGGTGTTTATGTAGCACACGTGTGTGTGTGTGTGTGTGTGTGTGTAGTATGTATATAAGCATGTGTATGTGTGTTGCTTTTGTAGCGTGTGTGTAGCACATGTGTGTGTGCCTAGCGTTTGTGTGTTTGTACCCTTAGTGTGTGTATGTTGGGTAGAACGTGTGTGGGAAGCATGTGTGTGTGTGGGGGTAGTACGTGTGTGTAGTGTGTGTGTGTGTGTATAAGTGTGTTGCATGTGTGTGGGAAGCGTGGGGGGGGGTAGTACGTGTGTGTGTGTGTGGCACTTCGGTATCTGTGTATGTTGGGTAGAATGTGTGTGTTTGTAATGTGTGTGGCACCCTTGTGTGTGGGTGTTTATGTAGCACACGTGTATGTGTGTGTGTGTGTGTGTGTGTTGTGTATAACATATATATATGTTGTGTATGTGTATAAGCATGTGTATGTTGCTTTTGTAGCGTGTGTGTAGCATGTTTTGTAGCGTGTGTGTGCCTAGCATTTGTGTGTTTGTACCCTTAGTGTGTGTATGTTGGGTAGAATGTGTGTGGGAAGCGTGTGTGTGTGTGGGGGTAGTACGTGTGTGTGTGGCTGTTGTGTGTGGCACTTTGTTGTCTGTGTATGTTGGGTATAATGTGTGTGTTTGTAACGTGTGTGGCACCCTTGTGTGTGGGTGTATATGTAGCATGTGTGTGTGTGTGTGTGTGTGTGTGTGTGTAGCATGTATATAGGCATGTGTATGTGTGTAGCTTTTGTAGCGTGTGTGTGTAGCACATATGTATATGTGTGTGTGCCTAGTGTTAGTGTGTTTGTACCATTAGTGTGTGTGTTTGTAGCATGTGTAATGTGTGTAGCACACGTGTGCAGCATGTATATAGGCACTTGTGTGTGTGTGTGTGTGTGTGTATGTATGTAGCCCGTGTGTGTGTGTGTGTGTGTATATAGCGTTTGTAGCGTGTGTGTGTAGCACATATGTATGTATGTATGTATGTATGTGTGTGTGTGTGTGTGTGTGTGTCTAGCGTTTGAGTGTTTGTACAATTAGTGTGTGCGTGTGTATGTAGCATTTATAGTGTGTGTGTGTGTGTGTGTGTGTGTGTGTGTGTGTGTGGGTGGTGGTCCTCTATTATCCTCTATTAGGGTCGTTGGGGGGGGGGGGTGGTTCCCCATGCCCATCCAGGGGAGAACGTTTTGGGCGCTGGGCAGATACACCCAGGACAGGACGCCGATCAATCACACACATTCACACTCAATACTCACACAGACAAACTCTATATGGGGCAATTTGGAGAATTCAATTGACCTTGATCCATGTTTTTGGACTGTGGGAGGAAACCGGAGAACCCGGAGTCAGTGAGAACATGGAAACTCAACCCAGATGGGGATTCGAACCGGGAATCCCCAGCGCTGAGAGGAGAACATGCCAACCACTAAGCCACCATGCTGCCACGGGGGGGGGGGGGGTCCAACCTTATTAATATATTAATTCTCGGGTTTTAGTTCTGTGTTTTAATGAACTGGTTAATGAGCAGCGTTCATGAGAATCCTGCCGTTCTGTTCCGTTCTGTTCCGTTCCGTTCAGGTAAACTCGGTCATGGAGACACCAATCGCGTGTACAAACCCAAAGTGGTGGAGGCTCTGCAGGGGATGTTCATCCGGAAGGTGTGCGCCGGCAGCCAGTCGTCTCTGGCTCTGACGTCCACCGGACAGGTGTGAGCGGTGACGTACACTTTGGACTTCTCTCTTCATAGCTCTGTGTAACCGGCGTTCCTGATCTGCAGGTGTACGCGTGGGGCTGCGGGGCCTGTCTGGGCTGCGGTTCCTCCGAGGCCACGGCTCTCAGGCCGAAGCTCATCGAGGAACTGGCCACCACGCGAATCGTGGATATCTCCATAGGAGACAGCCACTGCCTCTCGCTGTCACATGGTAACGTTCTCCCTCATTAACGATTGATTATAGAAACAATGTATAGGAATGTATAGAAACCATTGATTACTTTATTAAAACCTGCTGAGTCGCATATATGTGTGTGTGTGTGTGTGTGTGTGTGTGTGTGTGTGTTTTTTTATATTCACACACACACACACACACACACACACACACATATATATATATATATATATATATATATATATATGTATATTAGGGGTGAGCTGCAATATTCGCTGATTCGAAGATTCGATTCGGAGAACCGTAGTCGACTATGAACCTCATAGTCGAATGTACCATTTTGACCACATGGGGGCGCCCATGGCTGCTGCTAAGCATTAGTTTTTACATGAAATGTCTTTGTTTTCATTATATATATAGCCTTTTGTCAAATAAAATCATCCTAATTTCTAGAAAAAAAAAAAGGAAAAAGAAAAACAAACAAAAAAAGGTTTTCTTTTGTTAGAAAAACAAGTAAAATGTATATATCAAAAAAAATCTTTTTTTAAAAACTACGCTTATAGCGCCATCTTGTGGTGAAATTTTAACTGATTCCACTATCAGTCGACTAGAGGGAAAATCTGACGAATCAGATTCGACTATGAAAATCTTTAGTTGAAAACACCCCTAATATGTATATATATATATGTATGTATGTGTGTGTGTGCTGCAGTACATGTTTGCAATTTCTTTACCAATAAAATACTCTGTATGCCATCAAAATATGCCATCTAGTGGCCAAATTGCAGAACACACTTTATAAAAAATACTGCTGCAAAAGAGAAAATAATGTATTGTATATCACACATTTATAAGAATGTGAAGCACTCGGAGGTTTGTGTTATTGCCAGTGATGTCATGGCTGAGCCAATCAGATTTAAGGACCAGAACTACCCTTTATAAGATATATATATATATATATATATATATATATATATATATATATATATATATATATATTATCGAATCGTGGATGAGGCCACTGCCTCTCGTTGTCACATGGTAAGGTTCTCCCTCATTAACGACCGTGTCTCCGGCTCTGCTGCACAGAACGTATTAATTCCTTTATCAAATCCCGCTGAGTCATACATGCATAGTGCTGTGTTATGAAGAGCCTAATGCATTGTGGTTGAGATGATGCTGAGGTTGATGGACCACCAACTCGAAACTGAAACACGCTTTTTTTTTATGGAACCCGTTTCAGATAACGAGGTTTATGCGTGGGGAAATAACTCGATGGGCCAGTGCGGGCAAGGAAACTCAACCGGTCCCATTACCAAACCCAAGAAGGTGATCGGATTGGACGGCGTGGCGGTTCAGCAGATTTCCGCCGGCACCTCCCACAGCCTGGCGTGGACGGCACTCCCGAGAGACAGGTTAGCCTCGACGCCATGTGCGCTGTGATGGTGTGATGGTGACCTCGGATTATTGGAGCATTGATGGTTTCGTTCGACCGAACAGGCAGGTGGTGGCGTGGCACCGGCCCTATTGTGTGGATCTGGAGGAGAGCACGTTCTCGCATCTGAGGTCGTTTCTGGATCGATACTGCGAGGGCATCAACAACAAAGTACCTCCGCCTCCTTTTCCCTCCTCTAAGTACGTTCTGACATCATCGGTTCTGACATCATCGGTTGTATGTGCATGCATCATCCTTTTTAAACAGCAGCTGCCTCAACTACCACATCCCTAGTGAACAGCGACTGACCCAGCTACTGTAATCCCTCGTAAACTAGCTGACATGGCTGCATTATTATTATTTTTTTTTAAATGTGTCTGACAAATACATAATCCCTTGTAAACACTGACGGTAATCCCTCATAAACAACTACTATAATTCCACTTAAACGGCATCTGCCATAATTACCGTAATCCCACGTGAACAGCGGCTGCCACAACTGACGTAATTCCTCATAAACAGCATCTGCCACAACTGTCTTAATCCCACATGATCAGTGGCTGCCATAACTATAATAATCCCATGTGAACAGTGGCTGCCACTGTAATCCCATGTATACGTCAACTACCACCACCACTGGAATCCTACGTAAACAGCATTTGCCACACCTACTATAATTCAATGTGAGTTGTGGCTGCCACAACTACCCCAATCCCATGTGAGCAATGGCTGCCACAGCTACCCTAATCCCATGTGAGCAGTGGCTGCCACAACTACCCTAATCCCATGTGAGCAGTGGCTGCCACAACTGCCCTAATCCCATGTGAGCAGTGGCTGCCACAACTACCCTAATCCCATGTGAGCAGTGGCTGCCACAACTACCCTAATCCCATGTGAGCAGTGGCTGCCACAACTGCCCTAATCCCATGTGAGCAGTGGCTGCCACAACTACCCTAATCCCATGTGAGCAGTGGATGCCACAACTACCCTAATCCCATGTGAGCAGTGGCTGCCACAACTACCCTAATCCCATGTGAGCAATGGCTGCCACAGCTACCCTAATTCAATGTAAGCAGTGACTGCCATAACTATCCTAATCCCATGTGAGCAGTGGCTGCCACAGCTACTGTAATTCAATGTGAGCAGTGGCTGCCACAGCTACTGTAATTCAATGTGAGCAGTGGCTGCCACAACTACCCTAATCCCATGTGAGCAGTGGCTGCCACAGCTACTGTAATTCAATGTGAGCAGTGGCTGCCACAGCTACTGTAATTCAATGTGAGCAGTGGCTGCCACAACTACCCTAATCCCATGTGAGCAGTGGCTGCCACAGCTACTATAATTCAATGTGAGCAGTGGCTGCCACAACTACCCCAATCCCATGTGAGCAGTGGCTGCCACAACTACCCTAATCCCATGTGAGCGGTGGCTGCCACAACTACCCTAATCCCATGTGAGCAGTGGCTGCCACAGCTACTATACTTTCACCGAAACAGCATCAGCCATAACTACCGTAATCCCATGTCAACAGCAGCTGCAACAACTACTGTAATCCCCCTTGAACAGCTGGCTACCCGCACTTTCAAAGTTTATATAATCTCTCACAAACACTTTGTTTCTGCAGGGAGCATCATAACTTTCTGAAGCTGTGCCTGAGGCTGTTATCCAATCACCTGGCTTTGGCACTGTCAGGGGGCGTGGCCACCAGTATCCTGGGGCGCCAGGCTCGGCCTCTCCGTAACCTGCTGTTCAGACTGATGGATGCGTCGGTGCCTGATGAGATACAGGAGGTTTGTCTGCCGCTGCTGCTTTGGTACTGTCGGTGATCTGATGTGTGGGGAGGGCAATCTGAAGTGTGTGTGTGTGTGTGTGTGTGTGTGTGTGTGTGTGTGTGTGTGTGTTTCAAGGCGGTGATAGAAACTCTGTCGGTGGGAGCCACCATGCTGCTACCGCCCTTGCGGGAGAGGATGGAGCTCCTTCATTCTCTCCTCCCTCAGGGGCCCGAGCGCTGGGAGAGTCTTTCCAAAGGACAGGTGAGTCTCCACACGTCTGTAAACTGAGCGAGAGGCGGAGCCAGTGCGTAGATCAGGGTTGATGGGCGCATCTGATCCGGTTCCGTCTGATGACATTAATCCATCCATCCGTTATCTTCCGCTTTATCCTCTATTAGGGTCGCGGTGGGGGGTCCCTATGCCCATCCAGGGGAGAACGTCTCGGGCGCTGGGCAGATACACCCAGGACAGGGCGCCAATCCATCGCTGGGCACACACTCACTCACACAGACACACTCTATATGGGGCAATTTTGAGAATTAAATTGACTTGATCCATGTTTTTGGACTGTGGGAGGAAACCGGAGAACCCGGAGGAAACCCACGTATACACGGGGAGAACATGGAAACTCCACCCAGATTGGAATTCGAACTGGGAATCCCTAGAGCTGAGAGGAGAACATGCCAACCACTAAGCCACCAGATCCATCCATCCATTATCTTCCGCTGTATCCTCTACAAGGGTTGTGGGGGGGGGGGGGTTAAAAACACCCAGGACAGGACGCCAATCTATCGCTGGGCACACACTCACTCACACAAACACACTCTTTATGGGGCAATTTGGAGAACTCAATTGACTTGATCCATGTTTTTGGACTGTGGGAGGAAACCGGAGAACCCGGAGGAAACCCACGCGGACACAGGGAGAACATGGAAACTCCACCCAGATTGGGATTCGAACCTGAATCCCTAGTGCTGAGAGGAGAACATGCCAACCACTAACCACTGTGTTGCCCCCTCTGATCACATGTGCAGCCTATATAAGCTATGACATCATGGCATGGTTGCTTAGTGATTAGCATGTTCTCCTCTCAGCGCTAGGGATTCCCGGTTCGAATCCCAATCTGGGTGGAGTTTCCATGTTCTCCCCGTGTCCGCGTGGGTTTCCTCCGGGTTCTCCGGTTTCCCCCCACAATCCGAAAACATGGATCAAGTCAATTGAATTCTCCAAATTGCCCCATATAGAGTGTGTCTGTGTGTGTGTGTGTGTGTGTACCCAGTGATGGATTGGTGTCCTGTCCTGGGTCTATCTGCCCAGCGCCCGAGACGTTCTCCCCTGGATGGGCATGGGGAACCCCCCCCTCCCCCCGCAACACTAATAGAGGATAAAGCAGAAGATAATGGATGGATGTATCACATGCCGCAGGGAGAGAGATTCTTTTTGACCAATGAGGACGCATTCTGCCACGTGCGTCTTATCCATCCCAGGGTGTGAGATTTGCTGGCGTGATGTCACTCACCCAACGTCCCGCCCCTGTCCAGGTCTTTGGACTCTCTCTCTCCCCGCTGCATGTGATGTCACAGCTTATATAGGCTGATCAATCATATCTCCCTGATCAATGCGTCCCTCCACCCGCCGCACCACCACGTCTTGTAATTACCGAAGCTCTGATTTAATCCTAATCTATGGTTCTCTCCCAGAGGATGCAGCTGGACATCATTCTGACCAGTCTGCAGGATCACACCCACGTGGCGTCTCTGCTGGGCTACAGTTCTTCACCCGACGCTTCTGAGCCTCTTGTCGTGGCGGCCGAATCGAACGTGTCGGGGCCCCAGCTGGACACGCACCTCGCTGAGATCCTGATGAAGACTCTGCTCCGGAACCTCGGCTTCTACACGGTGAGTGTTCAGAGTGGCGTGTTCCCCATGAGTTTATACAGGAGGTGAAAGTGAGAAGAAATTTGCTAAACAGCAGTTGCCACAACTACCTTAATCCCATGTAAACAGCATCTGTCATAGCTACTGTAATCCCATGTAAACCGCATCTGTCATAACTGCCGTAATCCCATGTAAACAGCATCTGTCATAACTACCGTAATCCCATGTAAACAGCATCTGTCATAGCTACTGTAATCCCACGTAAACCGCATCTGTCATAACTACTGTAATCCAGTGTAAACCGCATCTGTCATAACTGCCGTAATCCCATGTAAACCGCATCTGTCATAGCCACTGTAATCCCATGTAAACCGTATCTGTCATAACTACTGTAATCCCATGAAAACCGCATCTGTCATAACTACTGTAATCCAGTGTAAACCGCATCTGTCATAACTACTGTAATGCCATGTAAACCGCATCAGTCATAACTACCGTAATCCTATGTAAACAGCATCTGTCATAGCTACTGTAATCCCACGTAAACCGCATCTGTCATAACTACCGTAATCCCATGTAAACCGCATCTGTCATAACTACCGTAATCCCATGTAAACCGCATCTGTCATAGCTACTGTAATCCCATGTAAACCGCATCTGTCATAACTACCGTAATCCCATGTAAACCGCATCGGTCATAACTACCGTAATCCCATGTAAACCGCATCGGTCATAACTACCGTAATCCCATGTAAACCGCATCGGTCATAGCTACAGTAATCCCATGTAAACCGCATCGGTCATAGCTACCGTAATCCCATGTAAACCGCATCTGTCATAACTACCGTAATCCCATGTAAACCGCATCGGTCATAACTACCGTAATCCCATGTAAACCGCATCTGTCATAACTACCGTAATCCCACGTAAACCGCATCGGTCATAACTACCGTAATCCCATGTAAACCGCATCTGTCATTACTACCGTAATCCCATTTAAACCGCATCTGTCATAACTGCCGTAATCCCGCGTAAACCGCATCCGTCATAACTACCGTAATCCCATGTAAACCGCATCTGTCATAACTACCGTAATCCCATGTAAACCGCATCGGTCATAACTACCGTAATCCCATGTAAACCGCATCGGTCATAACTACCGTAATCCCATGTAAACCGCATCGGTCATAGCTACAGTAATCCCATGTAAACCGCATCGGTCATAGCTACCGTAATCCCATGTAAACCGCATCTGTCTTAACTACCATAATCCCATGTAAACCGCATCGGTCATAACTACCGTAATCCCATGTAAACCGCATCGGTCATAGCTACAGTAATCCCATGTAAACCGCATCGGTCATAACTACCGTAATCCCACGTAAACCGCATCTGTCATAGCTACAGTAATCCCATGTAAACCGCATCTGTCATAACTACTGTAATCCCATGTAAACCGCATCGGTCATAACTACAGTAATCCCATGTAAACCGCATCTGTCATAACTACTGTAATCCCATGTAAACCGCATCGGTCATAACTACCGTAATCCCATGTAAACCGCATCTGTCATAGCTACAGTAATCCCATGTAAACCGCATCTGTCATAACTACTGTAATCCCATGTAAACCGCATCGGTCATAACTACAGTAATCCCATGTAAACCGCATCTGTCATAACTACTGTAATCCCATGTAAACCACATCCGTCATAACTACCGTAATCCCATGTAAACCGCATCGGTCATAACTACAGTAATCCCATGTAAACCGCATCGGTCATAACTACTGTAATCCCATGTAAACCGCATCTGTCATAGCTACTGTAATCCCATGTAAACCGCATCTGTCATAACTACCGTAATCCCATGAAAACCGCATCTGTCATAGCTACTGTAATCCCATGTAAAGTGCATCTGTCATAACTACCGTAATCCCACGTAAACCGCATCCGTCATAACTACCGTAATCCCATGTAAACCGCATCTGTCATAACTACCGTAATCCCACGTAAACCGCATCTGTCATAACTACCGTAATCCCATGTAAACCGCATCTGTCATAACTACCGTAATCCAATATAAACCGCATCGGTCATAACTACCATAATCCCACGTAAACCGCATCTGTCATAACTACCGTAAACCGCATCAGTCATAACTACCGTAATCCCATGTAAACCGCATCAGTCATAACTACCATAATCCCACGTAAACCGCATCTGTCATAACTACCGTAAACCGCATCAGTCATAACTACCGTAATCCCATGTAAACCGCATCTGTCATAACTACCGTAAACCGCATCTGTCATAACTACCGTAATCCCATGTAAACCGCATAGGTCATAACTACCGTAATCCCATGTAAACCGCATAGGTCATAACTACCGTAATCCCATGTAAACTACCGTAATCCCATGTAAACCGCATCTGTCATAACTACCGTAATCCCATGTAAACCGCATCTGTCATAACTACCGTAATCCCATGTAAACCGCATCTGTCATAACTACCGTAATCCCATGTAAACCGCATCTGTCATAACTACCGTAATCCCATGTAAACCGCATCGGTCATAACTACCGTAATCCCATGTAAACCGCATCGGTCATAACTACCGTAATCCCATGTAAACCGCATCGGTCATAACTACCGTAATCCCATGTAAACCGCATCGGTCATAACTACCGTAATCCCATGTAAACCGCATCCGTCATAACTACCGTAATCCCATGTAAACCGCATCTGTCATAACTACTGTAATCCCATGTAAACCGCATCTGTCATAACTACCGTAATCCCATGTAAACCGCATCTGTCATAACTACCGTAATCCCATGTAAACCGCATCTGTCATAACTACCGTAATCCCACGTAAACCGCATCTGTCATAACTACCGTAATCCCATGTAAACCGCATCGGTCATAACTACCGTAATCCCATGTAAACCGCATCTGTCATAACTACCGTAATCCCATGTAAACCACATCTGTCATAACTACCGTAATCCCATGTAAACCGCATCTGTCATAACTACCGTAATCCCATGTAAACCGCATCTGTCATAACTACGTAATCCCATGTAAACCGCATCTGTCATAACTACCGTAATCCCATGTAAACCGCATCTGTCATAACTACCGTAATCCCATGTAAACCGCATCTGTCATAACTACCGTAATCCCATGAAAACCGCATCTGTCATAACTACCGTAATCCCATGTAAACCGCATCCGTCATAACTACCGTAATCCCATGTAAACCGCATCTGTCATAACTACTGTAATCCCATGTAAACCGCATCTGTCATAACTACTGTAATCCCATGTAAACCACATCCGTCATAACTACCGTAATCCCATGTAAACCGCATCGGTCATAACTACAGTAATCCCATGTAAACCGCATCGGTCATAACTACTGTAATCCCATGTAAACCACATCCGTCATAACTACCGTAATCCCATGAAAAACGCATCTGTCATAGCTACTGTAATCCCATGTAAACCGCATCTGTCATAACTACCGTAATCCCATGAAAACCGCATCTGTCATAGCTACTGTAATCCCATGTAAACCGCATCTGTCATAACTACCGTAATCCCATGTAAACCGCATCTGTCATAGCTACCGTAATCCCATGTAAACCGCATCTGTCATAACTACCGTAATCCCATGTAAACCGCATCTGTCATAACTACCGTAATCCCATGTAAACCGCATCTGTCATAACTACCGTAATCCCATGTAAACCGCATCGGTCATAACTACCATAATCCCACGTAAACCGCATCTGTCATAACTACCGTAATCCCATGTAAACCGCATCAGTCATAACTACCGTAATCCCATGTAAACCGCATCAGTCATAACTACCATAATCCCACGTAAACCGCATCTGTCATGTAAGTGCTAACCGTAATTTATGTAAACCGCATCAGTCATAACTACCGTAATCCCATGTAAACCGCATCTGTCATAACTACCGTAAACCGCATCTGTCATAACTACCGTAATCCCATGTAAACCGCATAGGTCATAACTACCGTAATCC
>JAFMOC010000698.1:40000-55000 GCA_019802505.1 Corydoras sp. C115
ACTGACTGGCATTCCATACTGCAAAATTAAATGAAATAAAATCAATAAATAATAATAAATTCAAATTCATCAGCAACATTAATTCAGGAGCAGAATATATTAACACTTTAACCTACAAAACTAAAATTAATACAACAATTTGTGCTGTTTTTTTTTTTTTTAATCAAAATAAGGAAATCAGAACTAATGTCTTCAACGTGCCCGTTCAGCGCTTTTCTGCAGTAGCTTTCATAAAGCGTTATAATTGCTTGCTGTACGCGTCACGTTTTCGATTAAAAACTCAAGCGGTTATCAGTGTGATCGGGGTGGAATGTCTTTAAGTGACACCTTCATTTATTTCACGCTGTCCGCTGCCAACATTTAAAGACACAGAAGACACGCCGGTCTTTCTTCGTCTCCCACCTTTAGTTGCAGTGAAACCAAGCGCTACATACACTCTCCTCGTTTTAGCTTTCGGTTGACTTTTGTTGCTCTCATTATCTTCGTCTCTGTTAAATATTTCTCCATGTTGTCTCTTGAGGGTTTGTTCAGTACACTTAATATCACTTGCTCTGTGATTTCTTGTTATGCGCCCCCCCATGCACCGCACTGATCCCCCCCAGGGGGGCGCGCCCCACTATTTGAGAAGCACTGATCTAGGGGCAATTGCAGATATGGGGAGAACATGTAAACCTCTCCCAGATTGATTTGGAACCTGGATCCCCAGCACTGAAAGGAGAACCTGTTAACCACAACACCACTATATATATATATATATATTTACATTACATTTACATTTAGTCATTTAGCAGACGCTTTTATCCATATATAATGGACGCTTTTATCCATATATATATATATATATATAATATATATATATATATATATATATATATATATTATATATATATATATATATATTTTATTCATTCATTATCTTCCACTTTATCCTCTATTAGGATCGCGGGGGGGTTCCCCATGCCCATCCAGGGGAGAACATTTCAGGCGCTGGGCAGATACACCCAGGACAGGATGCCAATCTATCACTGGACACACATTCACTCACACAGACACACTCTATATGGGGCAATTTTGGGTCAATTGACTTGATCCATGTTTTTGGACTGTGGGAGGAAACCGGAGAACCCGGAGGAAACCCACGCGGACACGGGGAGAACATTCCAAAAAATCGTTCGGCCAGCCGTCGTATCTTTGAAATTTGGTCGTGTATCGAAATTCATGGTCATTCGTGAGAGTCCAGCGTAACTCCGAGTTGTCGTTGAACGGGTCGTCGCTGAGTGAGGACTTACTGTGATAAATCAATAATATGAATGACGTTGTTCTGTGTTCCAGACACCTGCATCGGTTCTCTGCTCGAGGCGGCTCTGTGTGGGAACGAAGAGAAGAAGCCGTTCGATTGCCCGCTGCGCGCCGACGTCGGCGTGCTGGTGGAACTGGCTCTCGGTTCCACCAAGGAACCCACACACAGCCTCTGGACCAACATGCAGGACTATGCCATCAGCAAAGGTGGGGGGGGGGCAAGGTTTCCTGGTTACAAGAATTGTTCATGTTCTAACCGGAGTCCCTTCTTAATGATGTTCTTTGATAGATAGATATATATATATGCTGGCACGGTGGCTTAGTGGTTAGCATGTTCTCCTCTCAGCACTAGGGATTCACGGTTCGAATCCCCATCTGGGTGGAGTTTCCATGTTCTCCCCGTGTCTGCGTGGGTTTCCTCCGGGTTCTCCGGTTTCCTCCCACAGTCCAAAAACATGGATCAAGGTCAATTGAATTCTCCAAATTGCCCCATTTAGAGTGTATCTGTGTGAGTGAGTGTGTGCCCAGCGATGGATTGGCGTTCTGTCCTGGGTCTATCTGCCCAGCGCCCGAGACGTTCTCCCCTGGATGGGCATGGGGAACCCCCCCCGCGACCTTAATAGAGGATAAAGCGGAAGATAATGAATGAATGAATGAATATTTATATATATATTAATGGGCGGCAAGGTGTCTTAATGGTTGGCATGTTCTCCTCTCAGCGCTAGGGATTCTTGGTTCAAATCCCAATCTGGGTGGAGTTTCCATCTTCTCCCCTTGTGGGTTTCCTCCGGTTTCTCCGGTTTCCTCCCACAGTCCAAAAAAATGGATTCAAGGTCAATTGAATTCTCTTAATTGCCCCATATAGAGTGTGTGTGTGAGTGAGTGTGTGTCGCGCGATAGATTGGCGTCCTGTCCTGGGTGTATCTGCCCAGCGCTCGAAACACTCTCCCCTGGATGGGCATGGGGAACCCCCCCGCAACCCTAGTAGAGGATAATGCAGAAGATAATGAATGGATGATATATTAAGATTAGATATATATCTTATACATTTCCCCCCTTCAGATTCATTTTTGCATGGATGGCACCCTCATTTGCTCACTGTGACCCTAGTACAAGATAAAGTGATAGATAGTGGATGGATGGAACGCTGATTGCAAAGTAACATGGTACTGGTTTCCCTAACAAATAAATACTGTCATCTAGTGGCCAAATGACAGAATGCAAATGAAAAACATCAGGAAAATAATGTGTTGTATATCACGCATTGATTCTAATGTGAAGCGCTCAGAGGTGTGTGTTATTGTCAATAATGTCACAGCTGGACAAACCGCTCGGCCAATCAGATGTAAGGACCGGGACTACCTGTTTTATAAGTCAGGTTATTGTTGTGGTGACTAATAAGCCATAAGGTCTTGTTTGGATTTCAGTGTTTAACCTGCGTTTTTGGCTGTGTTTATGGTACAGACTGGGACAGTGCAACCCTGGTGAACGAGGCGTTACTGGACACGGTGTCCCGCTTCGTCCTGGCAGCGCTTTTGAAACACACCGGGCTGCTGGATCAAGCCTGTGGAGAGGGCAGGTGAGAATCCATCAGGTGCTCAGAGTTATTAAAGGCCATTTGGATGGTCTGCTAAAACAAATTGCCCCATAGGGAGCAAACCTATGGGACAATTTGCGGGTGCAGCAGTTAGCCCTGCCCCCTTTTAGCAAGAGGGTATTGTTATAGTTACTTAGTTACCGTGTATATTTTAAGCAGGATATATAAACATGTCGCCCAGTGATAGATTGGCGTCCTGTCCTGGGTGTATCTGCCCAGCACCCGAAACGTTCTCCCCTGGATGGGCATGGGGAACCCCCCCCCCATGACCCTAATAGAGGATAAAGCGGAGGTGTACTTAGAACAAATTTATAGACAAATGATACTACAGTGGGCATGTTTAAAAATACTTTTTCACCCCATTTTGTCATGTACATGTAAAATACTTTTTCACCCCATTTTGTCCATGTACGGGTGGGTGCGTGTGTGGGGGGGGCGCGCAAAAAGTTTACTTCTTCCTAGGGGGGGGCTTAACTTAAAATAATTGAGAATCACTGGTTTAAAGCTAAGTGAATGTGTTAAAGTGGTTCCACTGAAGTGTCTCACACCTGTGCTGGGGTTTGCAGGTATCAGCCATGCAAGCTGCTGACTGAAGTGTACCGCAGTGTGTACAAGGTTCGGAACCGTGTGCTGGCCTGCAAGAACATGGAGCTCATCCAGACTCGCTCACCATCCAGGGAGCGCCGGGTATGTAATGTACCATGCACATCGCCAACATTAGCGCCGCTGCCATAAACACTGCAGCATGCACACCTGCAGCATGCACATCTCCACCATGCAGCATGCACTGCCACCATAAGCATCACCGCCGCCATAAACACTGCAGCATGCACACCTGCACATCTCCACAATGCACCCTGCACACCTGCAGCATGCACTGCCACCATAAGCTTAGTGGGTCACCATAAACACTGTAGCATGCACCCTGTACATCTCCACCATGCACTGCCACCATAAGTATCACCGCCGCCATAAACACTGCAGCATGCACATCTCCACCATGCACTGCCACCATATGCATCGCTGCCACCATAAGCACTGTAGCATGCACACCTGCACCCTGCACATCTCCACCATGCAGCATGCACACCTGCAGCATGCACTGCCACCATAAGCTTAGTGGGTCACCATAAACACTGTAGCATGCACCCTGTACATCTCCACCATGCACTGCCATTATAAGTATCGCTGCCACCATAAGCACTGTAGCATGCACACCTGCACCCTGCACATCTCCACCATCCAGCATGCACTGCCACCATAAGTATCTCTGCCACCATAAACACTGTAGCATGCACACCTGCACCCTGCACATCTCCACCGTGGACCCTGCACACCTGCAGCATGCACTGCCCCCATAAGCATCGCTGCCACCATAAGCCTAGTGGGTCGCCATAAACACTGTAGCATGCACACCTGCACATCTCCACCATGCACTGCCACCATAAGCTTAGTGGGTCACCATAAACACTGTAGCATGCACCCTGTACATTTCCACCATGCACTGCCACCATAAGCTTAGTGGGTCACCATAAGCACTGTAGCATGCACACCTGCACCCTGCACATCTCCACCATCCAGCATGCACTGCCACCATAAGTATCTCTGCCACCATAAACACTGTAGCATGCACACCTGCACCCTGCACATCTCCACCGTGGACCCTGCACACCTGCAGCATGCACTGCCCCCATAAGCATCGCTGCCACCATAAGCCTAGTGGGTCGCCATAAACACTGTAGCATGCACACCTGCACATCTCCACCATGCACTGCCACCATAAGCTTAGTGGGTCACCATAAACACTGTAGCATGCACCCTGTACATTTCCACCATGCACTGCCACCATAAGCTTAGTGGGTCACCATAAACACTGTAGCATGCACACCTGCACATCTCCACCATGCACTGCCACCATAAGCTTAGTGGGTCACCATAAACACTGTAGCATGCACACCTGCACATCTCCACCATGCACTGCCACCATAAGCTTAGTGGGTCACCATAAACACTGCAGCATGCACACCTGCACCCTGCACATCTCCCCCATGTGCTCCACTATCATGCATACCTGCACCATGCACTTTATACCATGCGCTCCACCACCATGCACTGCCACCATGTACCATGTGCACCATGCCCTGCCGCCATAAACTTAGCCGCCACCATAAACACTGCAGCGTGCACACCTACACCCTGCGCTGCCACCATGTGCTCCACCATCATGCATACCTGCACCATGTACTTTATAAGAGGCACCCCACCATACAACTACGACTATGCACGTTATACCATGCGCTCCACCACCATGCACTGCCACCATGCACCATGCACACCTGCACCCTGCGCTGCCACCATAAGCTTAGCCGCCACCATAAACACTGCAGCATGCACATCTGCACCATGCACTCCACCATCATGCATACCTGCACCATGCACTTTATACCATGCGCTCCACCACCATGCAACTGCGACTCTGCACGTCATACCATGCGCTGTGACCTTGCACTTTGTACCATGCACACTGCCACCACGCACTTTGAACTAAGCACTCCACCACCATGCACTTTGGACCATGCGCACCTCCACCATAAAAACTGCAGCTTGCACCACACACCCCGGTACACCATGCTCTTTGCACCATGCACACCTGTATTGACTCACCAGCCCGACGACGTCTCATTTTTTCTCACATAAAGTAAAAAAGGTGAGCAAATACCATGTGCAGGTCAGATACAAGAAAAATACTGCTAACCCAGACATGTCAACATAAGGAGAACATGCAAACTCCACAGAAAAAGGTGTTGGGGATTCAACCCGGGTCTTTTTAATTTTTCAAACCGTTGCCCGTCTTGTGTCTGCAGATCTCTGAGAACATATCAGCGGAGCTGGACATACAGGACCAGTCCTTCACCTGCACGATCGACGAGGAGGCCGAGCTGGAGGAGCGCGTGGACCGCGAGCGAGAGCGCGACGAGAACCAGCAGGACGAGGGGGAGGAGCGAGAGCACGAAGTCATGACTGCCGGAAGTGAGTAACCGCAAAGAAAGAAGGAAAGTTGCTGTCCGATCCGTGCTGTGGTTTTGTAACCAGGTTTGTGGAACCTTCCAGAAATCTTCCAGTGTTTCCTCTCAGCCCGGGAGGTGGTGCGGGGACGGGAGAGGGTCCGCACCGGCAGCTCCACCGCCCAAGAGGAGAGCGCTCAGCCCGAGCTGGAGTGCAGGACCAGCACCCCTTTACAGGAGCAGCAGGACCTCTACACCACCACCTGCAACAGCATCATCCATCGCTGTGCCATGCTCATAACGGCCGTCAGCCCGCCCCTCAGCCACAGGACCAATCAACAGCCTCTCTCGAGCAGTGCCATGCAGGACGGAGTGGGCTTCATGACCAGGTGGGATGAACCGAAATTCATTCATTCATTCATTATCTTCCACTTTATCCTCTACTAGGGTCACGGGGGGGGGGGAGGTTCCCCATGCCCATCCAGGGGAGAACGTTTCGGGGTCTGGGCGGATACACCCAGGACAGGGCGCCAATCTATTACACACACAATTTATCACACACAAACGTACACTATTTGGGGCAATTTGGAGCATTCAATTTGCCTTGAATCCAAGTTTTTGGACTGTGGGAGGAAACCGGAGAACCCGGAGAAAACCCACGCAGACACGGGGAGAACATGGAAACTCCACCCAGATGGGGATTCCAACTTGAATCCCCTGCACTGAGAGGCATTATCATTCATCAATTCGCAGGGGTTCCCCATGCCCATCCAGGGGAGAACGTTTCGGACGCTGGGCAGATACACCCAGGACAGGGTGCCAATCTATCACTGGACACGGTCACACACACAAACACACTCTATATGGGGCAATTTAGAGCATTCATTTTACCTTGTATCCATGTTTTTGGACTGTGGGAGGAAACGAGAACCCAGAGGAAACCCACGCAGACGCTGGGAGAACATTGTACTCCACCCAGATTGGGATTTGAACCGGGAATCCCCAGCATTGAAAGGCAGTTGTGCCATCCTCAAATTCATTCATTAATTAGCCTCCACTTAATCCTCTATTAGGGTGGTGGGGGGGTTCCCCATGCCCATCCAGGGGAGAACGTTTCGGGTGCCAGGAAGATACACCCAGGACAGGACACCAATCCATCGCTGAACACAGTCACACACACACTCTATATGGGGCAGTTTGGAGAATTCATTTTACATTCTACATTTTTTTGTACTGTGGGAGGAAACCGGAGATTCATCCAGAGGAGAACGAGGAGAGGAGAGGAGATTCATCCAGAGGAGAACGTGTCGGGTGCTGGGCAGATACACCCAGGAAGGGGTGGGGCAATCATTTGCTGGGCACACACTCACTCCCACAGACACCCTCTATATGGGGCAATTTAGAGCATTCATTTTACCTTGCATCCATGTTTTTGGACTGTGGGAGGAAACTGGAGAACCCGGAGGAAACCCACGGGGAGAACATGGATCCCCAGCACTGAGAGGCAGTGCCATCCACATATTCATCCATCCATTATCTTCCACTTTAATCGTCTACTAGGGTCGCGGGGGGAAGGGGGGGGGTTCCCCGTGTCCATCCAGGGGAGAAAGTCTCGGGTGCTGGGCAGATACACCCAGAAAAGGGTTCCAATCCAACCCTGGGCACACACTCACGAACTATATGGTGCAATTTAGAGCAGGCAACTTAGCTTGAATCCATGTTTTTGGACTATGGGAGGAAACCGGAGAACCCGGAAGAAACCCACGCGGACACGGGGAGAACCTGGAATACTAAACCTGCTTGTTGACTTGTAAGTCGTTTGTAAGTAAATGTTAACACCGCCGTGGTTTGTTTACATCTTAGTATTAAGCTACCTTTGGGAACCGTTCCACGGCGTGTTCCCAGCTTCCTTTACAGGGTTGGGGGGTGCGGTAGCTCAATGGTCAGGGCGTTGGTTATCAATCTGAAGGTTGGGGGTTCAAATCCCAGGTCCACTGAAGTTACCAATGTGTGATTAACCCTGTGCTCACCTTGTAAGTCGCTTTGGATAAAAGCATCTGTTAAATGACCAAATGTAATGTAAATGTAATATTCCGTTGATCGGACCCTCGCGTACAGTACGACCTGTCTGTGTTTTCAGGAGCGAGAGTTTATCGACCGAAAGCCGCTCCATCCAAAGCAGTCTGAGCTACAGGCTGACCAAATCCAGGAGCGAATCGGATCTCTCGCAGCCGGAGTCGGACGAAGAGAGCTATTCGTTTGTGAGTGATGTTCTGTTTATATACTGCATCATGGTGCATATATGTGCAAATTAGCATGGCGTAACTTTTGTATAACATGTTGCAGAGTGGCAGGAGGAATGGGGACTTCGATGTGGCTTTCACTCATAAATCAAGAGGTAAGTGATCAATCATCAGCACCTTGCTTTGTCGGTCAGTGCAGGGTTTATGGCAGGGGTAGGGAGCAGGGTTTGTAGCAGGGTTTGTGGCAGGGGTAGGGAGCAGGGTTTATGGCAGGGGTAGGGAGCAGGGTTTATGGCAGGGGTAGGGAGCAGGGTTTATGGCAGGGGTAGGGAGCAGGGTTTATGGCAGGGGTAGGGAGCAGGGTTTATGGCAGGGGTAGGGAGCAGGGTTTATGGCAGGGGTAGGGAGCAGGGTTTATGGCAGGGGTAGGGAGCAGGGTTTGTGGCAGTGGTAGGGAGCAGGGTTTACGGCAGGGGTAGGGAGCAGGGTTTACGGCAGTGTTAGGGAGCAGGGTTTACGGCAGGGGTAGGGAGCCGGGTTTGTGGCAGGGGTAGGGAGCAGGGTTTGTGGCAGGGGTAGGGAGCAGGGAGCAGGTAACTCCTTCACATCTGTGTTAACATGCTTTGTACATAACATTTATTAACGCTGACCCCCGAACCCATTTCAGATCTCCAGCTCGCTGCCCTGGACTCGACCGAGTGTTCGGGACGCCGCCCGGGCCACGAGCGTCACTCCGGCTCGCCTCAGTCGACCGAGGAATCGGACCTGGACCTGAGCTGCACGTTGCACGTTCACTCCCTGATAGACAACATCGTCAACTTTGTCAGCGGGGACATCGGCAGCGTGTCCGGGTTCAAGGAACCGGAGGACAGCATGTCCACGAGTCCTCAAGCTACCATCGTAGCTATGGAACAGCAGCAGAGCCGAGCCGAGGTACGTGTAGTGTGTATACGATTCAGTAAGGTGGCGTCCATTAAGTGGAATGGATAAATATAGTCATTATAATATACATATAATATAGTCATAGTATATATATAATATAGTGTATGTGTATATATATATATATATATATATATATGTATATATATATATACACACACACAAAGCTAGGTTGGTTGTGAGGTTGTTATGACCCAACTGATCCACTGCCCCCTTGTGGTTATATATTTAGCTGCGTTTGGAGGCTCTTCATCAGATCGTCGCGTTGATCTCTGGGATGGAGGAGAAAAGCAGCCATGCTGGATCAGTCGCTGTCCACGCGGCCGCCTTCCACTCCGCATCGCTGCTGACGTCGGTCAGGCTGCAGTTTTTGGCAGGGTGCTTCGGGCTTGGAGCCAGTAGTGGGGGTCTGACTGGGGCAGAGAGTGTTCAACTGCACCACTATCAGGTATGTGTTCAGGGTATGGTACTTAAATTAGTAAACATGTGAGTCATGAGGGGATGAGGATGGGGTGGGAATGAGGTTTGTTGATGGGGATGATGGATGAGGATTGGGGATTTGGGGATGAGGGTGGGGAGTACGGTTGGAGATTGGGGTGGGGACTGGGAATGGATGGGGACTGGGAATGAGGATGGGGGATAGGGATGGGGATTTGGGGAATAAGATTGGGGATTGGGGTAGGTATGGGTATTAGAAATGAGGACTAGGATGGGGAAGAAGATTGGTGAGTTGGGATGAGAATTAGAAATAAGATTGGGGATTGGGGTGTGTATGGGGATTGAGACTGATGGGGATTGGGGTGTGTATGGGTATTTGGACTGAGTATGGAGATTGGGGTGTGTATGGGGCTTGGGACTGATGGGGGTTGGGGTGTGTATGGGTATTGAGACTGATGGGGATTGGGGTGTGTATGGGGATTGGGACTGAGGATGGGGATTGGGGTGTGTATGGGTATTGAGACTGATTGGTATTGGGGTGTGTATGGGTATTGAGACTGATTGGGATTGGGGTGTGTATGGGGATTGGGCCTGATGGGGATTGGGGTGTGTATGGGGATTGGGACTGATTGGTATTGGGACTGAGGATGGGGATTGGGGTGTGTATGGGTATTGGGACTGATGGGGATTTGGGTGTGTATGGGTATTGGGACTGATGGGGATTGGGGTGTGTATGGGGATTGGGACTGATGGGGATTTGGGTGTGTATGGGTATTGGGACTGATGGGGATTGGGGTGTGTATGGGTATTGGGACTGAGGGTGGGTATTGAGACAGATGGGGATTGGGGTGTGTATGGGGATTGGGACTGAGGATGGGTATTGAGACTGATGGGGATTGGGGTGTGTATGGGGATTGGGACTGAGGATGGGTATTGAGACTGATGGGGATTGGGGTGTGTATGGGTATTGGGACTGAGGATGGGTATTGAGACAGATGGGTATTGGGGTGTGTATGGGTATTGGGACTGAGGGTGGGTATTGAGACAGATGGGTATTGGGGTGTGTATGGGTATTGGGACTGAGGGTGGGTATTGAGACAGATGGGGATTGGGGTGTGTATGGGGATTGGGACTGAGGATGGGTATTGAGACTGATGGGGATTGGGGTGTGTATGGGTATTGGGACTGAGGATGGGTATTGAGACAGATGGGTATTGGGGTGTGTATGGGTATTGGGACTGAGGGTGGGTATTGAGACTGATGGGGATTGGGGTGTGTATGGGTATTGGGACTGAGGATGGGTATTGAGACAGATGGGTATTGGGGTGTGTATGGGTATTGGGACTGAGGGTGGGTATTGAGACTGATGGGGATTGGGGTGTGTATGGGTATTGGGACATGTATGGGTATTGAGACATGTATGGGTTTTGAGACTGATGGGGATCGGGGTGTGTATGGGGATTGAGACTGATGGGGATTGGGCTGTGTATGGGTTTTAAGACTGATGAGGATTGGGGTGTGTATGGGTATTGAGACTGATGGGGATTGAAACTGATGGGTATTGAGACTGATGGGTATTGGGGTGTGTATGGGTATTGGGACTGATGGGGATTGAAACTGATGGGTATTGAGACTGATGGGTATTGGGGTGTGTATGGGTATTGGGACTGATGGGGATTGAAACTGATGGGTATTGAGACTGATGGGTATTGGGGTGTGTATGGGTATTGGGACTGATGGGGATTGAAACTGATGGGTATTGAGACTGATGGGGATTGGGACTGAGGATGGGGATTGGGGTGTGTATGGGTATTGAGACTGATGGGGATTGGGGTGTGTATGGGTATTGGGACTGAGGATGGGTATTGAGACAGATGGGGATTGGGGTGTGTATGGGTATTGGGACTGAGGATGGGTATTGAGACAGATGGGGATTGGGGTGTGTATGGGTATTGGGACTGAGGATGGGTATTGAGACAGATGGGGATTGGGGTGTGTATGGGTATTGGGACTGAGGATGGGTATTGAGACAGATGGGATTGGGGTGTGTATGGGTATTGGGACTGAGGATGGGTATCGAGACAGATGGGTATTGGGGTGTGTATGGGTATTGGGACTGAGGATGGGTATTGAGACAGATGGGTATTGGGGTGTGTATGGGTATTGGGACTGAGGATGGGTATTGAGACTGATGGGGATTGGGGTGTGTATGGGTATTGGGACTGAGGATGGGTATTGAGACAGATGGGTATTGGGGTGTGTATGGGGATTGGGACTGAGGATGGGTATTGAGACTGATGGGGATTGGGGTGTGTATGGGTATTGGGACTGAGGATGGGTATTGAGACAGATGGGTATTGGGGTGTATGGGTATTGGACTGAGGGTGGGTATTGAGACTGATGGGGATTGGGGTGTGTATGGGTATTGGGACATGTATGGGTATTGAGACATGTATGGGTTTTGAGACTGATGGGGATCGGGGTGTGTATGGGGATTGAGACTGATGGGGATTGGGCTGTGTATGGGTTTTAAGACTGATGAGGATTGGGGTGTGTATGGGTATTGAGACTGATGGGGATTGAAACTGATGGGTATTGAGACTGATGGGTATTGGGGTGTGTATGGGTATTGGGACTGATGGGGATTGAAACTGATGGGTATTGAGACTGATGGGTTTTGGGGTGTGTATGGGTATTGGGACTGATGGGGATTGAAACTGATGGGTATTGAGACTGATGGGTATTGGGGTGTGTATGGGTATTGAGACAGATGGGGATTGGGGTGTGTATGGGTATTGAGACAGATGGGGATTGGGGTGTGTATGGGTATTGGGACTGAGGGTAGGTATTGAGACAGATGGGTATTGGGGTGTGTATGGGGATTGGGACTGAGGATGGGTATTGAGACAGATGGGGATTGGGGTGTGTATGGGGATTGGGACTGAGGATGGGTATTGAGACAGATGGGGATTGGGGTGTGTATGGGTATTGGGACTGAGGGTGGGTATTGAGACTGATGGGGATTGGGGTGTGTATGGGTATTGAGACTGATGGGGATTGGGGTGTGTATGGGGATTGAGACGTGTATGGGTATTGGGATTGAGGGTGGGTATTGAGACTGATGGGTATTGGGGTGTGTATGAGTATTGGGACTGAGGATAGGTATTGAGACAGATGGGGATTGGGGTGTGTATGGGTATTGGGACTGAGGATGGGAATTCAGGATGAGAATTGGGAATAGGGATGAGGGTTGTCAATGGGGCATTAAGATGGGGTACGGGCAACGGCGGTCATTTGGCTCCTTCCACAAGGTGCTGTATGTCGAGTGATGTCGTCATAGCAACATTCTAACGTCTTATAATTGTTCTGTGATTTGCAGGATGGGGTCCGAGCTGCCAAAAGAGCTTTACAGGCCGACATTCAGACGGCGGTGCACAAGATCTACCAGCAGCTGTCGGTCACTCTGGAACGAGCCGTGCAGGCCAATAAGCACCAGCTGGGTAACGTATGACCCTTCACAGCGTTGTGTACTCACCGGCCGCGTGGCCCTGATAAGTGTGTTTGCTTTGGAACACAGAGGCGCAGCAGAGGCTACTGTTGGTCACAATCTTTGCCCTGAGCGTGCGCTATCAGCCCGTGGACGTGTCTCTGGCCATCTCCAGCGGACTGTTGGACGTTCTCTCTCAGCTGTGCGGCAAGGAAACGCTGCTGGGCCAAACCTTACAGCTCCTGCACAAACCCGGAGGTTCCCAGCTGAGCACGGCCCTCAGGGTTGCCAGTACCAGACTGTTACAGATCCTCTCCATCAGTACCGGGTAACCTGGTGTTACATTTACATTTGGTCATTTATTGGACGCTTTTAACCAAACTGACCTGGAGCAATGAGGGTTAAGGGTCTTGCTCAAGGACCCACATAGGTAACTTCAGTGGACCTGGGATTTGAACCCACAACCTTCAGATTGATAACCCAACACCCTGACCACTGAGCTACCACTCCCTGGTTTTTCAATACAACCTCAGTGTGATAGTGATTTATTTTGCCTATGGTGCTTACACACAGAGGAATTAGTGCCCCCTATAGGTGCCCAGAATGGTAGGCGGCCCTGCATACAGCACTCAATTGGGGTTAGGTCCCTTGCCCAAGTGCACTTCATCCGTAGTGCTTGTTGTGACTGGGATTCGAACCGCGGACCTTACAAGGTGAGCACAGGGTCAATAACAGCATCCCTGGAGCAATGAGGGTTAAGGGTCTTGCTCAATGACCCACATTGGTAACTTCAGTGGACCTGGGATTTGAACCCACAACCTTCAGATTGATAACCCAACACCCAACACTGAGCTACCACTCCCTGGTGTTTCAATACAACCTCAGTGTGATAAAGTGATTTATTTTTCCTATGGTGCTTACACACAGAGGAATTAGTGCCCCCTATAGGTGCCCAGAATGGTAGGCGGCCCTGTATACAGCACTCAATTGGGGTTAGGTCCTAGGGATTCTCGGTTCGAATCCCCATCTGGGTGGAGTTTCCACGTTCTCCCCGTGTCTGCGTGGGTTTCCTCCGGGTTCTCCGGTTTCCTCCCACAGTCCAAAAACATGGATCAAGTCAATTGAATTCTCCAAATTGCCCCATATAGAGTGTGTCTGTGTGAGTGAGTGTGTGCCCAGCGATGGATTGGCGCCCTGTCCTGGGTGTATCTGCCCAGCGCCCGAGACGTTCTCCCCTGGATGGGCATAGGGAACCCCACCGCGACCCTAATAGAGGATAAAGCGTAAGATAATGAATGAATGAATTATTACTGCAGTGATAATGACATGGTGGTGTTAGTGCTGGTAGTGCCGCTGTACTCATCTACATTTAGTAGAACATACTAAATGGGGTGAACATGTAGAGAATTATTTGGTGGGGGGCATTATTCCTATCCCAGCAGTGTCACTGGGGTGTTTAAATGAAACTCCAGCAGCACTGCTGCACTAGAACCCCCTCACTGCATCAGTGTCACTGCAGAACTGACTATAAACAATCCACCACCCAAATTCTACCTGTTCTGTGATGGAGAACCAACAGGGGACTAACAAACACACAGAACACAGATGGACTACAGTCTGCAATTGTAGAACTACAAAGTCCATCTATATGGGAAGTGTAGAAATACAGCAGCAGTCAAAATTTTGGTCACGCCCCCTTTAATGGCTCCACCTGTTCTCCATGTTCTCAGTTCCATTTCATGTAAAGATGGACTTTGTAGTTCTACAAATGCATTCTGTAGTCCATCTGTTTGGGTTCTACAGTGCATACTGTGTACTCTGTTCTAATGGTCAGAACCCCAATAGTAGAACCACAGAGCAGGGATTATTTGTTCCTATCCCGGCAGTGTCACTGAGGTGCTTAAATGAAACTCCAGCAGCACTGCTGCACTAGAACCCCCTCACTGCATCAGTGTCACTGCAGAACTGACTATAAACAATCCACCACCCAAA
>JAFMOC010000698.1:60000-123992 GCA_019802505.1 Corydoras sp. C115
CTTAGAACAAATTTATAGACAAATCATACTACAGTGGGCGTGTAAAAATAATTTATTCCGTTTTTGATAAATTTGGGGGGATAAATCATGTGGGGGGGGGTGAGGTGAGTGTGTGTGTGGGGGGGGACGCAAAATGTTTTCTTCTTCCTAGGGGGGGCTTAACAGAAAATAATTGAGAATCACTGGTGTATATACATGTGTATATATATGTACGAAGCTGTGTGTTGTGTTCTCCTTTAAGGTGATCGAGAGGCTGTTCTGTCTTCTATCTGACTGCATGTGGGAGGCGCCAGTGGCTCAGGCCAAACACATCGTCCACCTGAAAGAAAAAAAGCAGGAGCTGAAACTCCAGGTGAAGGCCACAGGAAACCGCTCGAACACCTTAACAGTTGCTGGATTTATTTTTCGAGATGTTCTAGAAGAAAAAGAAACTTAAAAAACGTGATTGTTTCGCAGGGCGACGCAGAGGAAGAGGAAGAGAACCTACCAATCCAGGAAGTCATTTTTGATCCGGAGAAGGCCCAGTGCTGCATGGTGGAGAATGGACACGGTCTGACCCACGGCAGCGGGGGGAAAGGGTACGGCCTGGCTGCCACCGGCATCTCATCAGGCTGCTATCAGTGGAAGGTACGGAACTCCAAGAACCTCCGTCCACTCGGACCGTCCGTTCTCACTTAATGCCTTTGATGCCATCAACCTTTAGGGAGACCCTTAACTAGGACACTTGTCGAGAGACCCTACCAGGGAAAGCTTTACAAAGACTTCTTGCTGTGAAACTCTTGCCTACAGACCTGAGAGAGAGACTCTTCAAGAGAGACCCTTAAAGAGGACCCTTGCAGAGAGACCCTTATTAAGAGACCTTAACATATAGGACCTTACTGAGAGACCCTTTTTGAGACCTTAACATAGGACCCTTACCGTGAGACCCTAACATAGGACCCTTACCGAGAGACCTTAACATAGGACCCTTGTAGGGAGACCCTTATTGAGAGACCCTAACATAGGACCCTTACCAAGAGACCCGAACATAGGACCCTTACCGAGAGACCCTAACATTAGGACCCTTACCGAGAGACCCTAACATAGGACCCTTACTGAGAGACCCTAACATAGGACTCTTACCGAGAGACCCTAACATAGGACTCTTACCGAGAGACCCTAACATAGGGTCTCTCAATAAGGGTCTCCCTACAAGGGTCCTATGTTGGGGTCTCTCGGTAAGAGTCCTATGTTAGGGTCTCTCAGTAAGGGTCCTATGTTAGGGTCTCTCGGTAAGAGTCCTATGTTAGGGTCTCTCAGTTAGGGTCTCTCAGTAAGGGTCCTATGTTAGGGTCTCTCGGTAAGAGTCCTATGTTAGGGTCTCTCGGTAAGGGTCCTAATGTTAGGGTCTCTCAATAAGGGTCTCCCTACAAGGGTCCTAACATTAGGACCCTTACCGAGAGACCCTAACATAGGACCCTTGTAAGGATACCCTTATAGAGACCTTAATATAGGACCTTACTGAGAGACCCTAACATAGACCTTTATAGTAAAACCTCACAGAGAGACTCTTTATGAGACTCGTTATTAAATCAGTGTCCTCATCCCACTTAACGGTGGTGTCCACCACCCTAAACGGAGTGTCCACCACCCTAAAGATCAATGAGTCACAGCTCCCGCAGTCAAAGTCTCAGTTGTCCTGGATATTCCATAGGTTTAAAAGTCTGTGTGTCCAGCATGTTTCCTCTGCCCTTCTCCCAATAAGGACCGGGATAGGTTCCAGTGACACTAATTATACGATGAATTATAGGCTGTAGTCCTTGATTCATTTACCGTATTTTATACATATAAGGCGCACCGGATTATAAGGCGCCGTCTGAATTACGGGTTCTATTTCTGTATTTGTCCCACGTATAAGGTGCACCGTACTATAAGGCGCAGTCTGAATTACGGGTTCTATTTCTGTATTTGTCCCACGTATAAGGCGCACCGTACTATAAGGCGCAGTCTGAATTACGGGTTCTATTTCTGTACGGTACTTATTCTGTACGGCAGCGTATTATAAGGCACTCGCTAAAACATACGATCTACAAGAAAAGTAAAGGATGCAAAACGCTGATTTATAATTGAAGTTTATTCTACTACTTGACAAAACACACATTATTTTAATCTCTCTTCTCCCACAAATCCATCAAAGTCCTCGTCTTCTGTGTCTGAATTAAAAAGCTGGTTCTCTATCGAGCACTCCGGTGTTCCCTCTCATCGATGTCCGAGTCCGTCTCATCTCCGGGCGGCCGTTCGGCGATGACGCCGGCTTTCGTGAAAGCTCGGACGACGGTCACAGCAGAAACCTCAGCCCAGGCGTCCACAATTTATTCACAGACGGTGGCGTAACTCGCCCCGCCGCCGCCTCCCGAGTTTTAGTAAACGTGTGTTCTCCGTCTATCATCCATCGCTCCCACGCCGCCCGCAACTTTACTTTAAACGCCCCGTTTACGCCGATGTCCAGCGGTCTGAGTTCTTTATTTAATCCTCCCGGAATGACGGCGAGCTCCCAATTCATTTTCTTCACTCTGCTTTTCTGTGAGATGAGCGCGCATGGAGTCACAGATCAGCAGGGCGGCGATGTGCGGAAAAAAACCACCCGGTCGCACAACAATACTTTTATAGATTTTGGAACTTAGTACACGTATAAGGCGCACCGTACTATAAGGCGCAGTCTGAATTACGGACTCTATTTCTGTATTTTTCCCACGTATAAGGCGCACCGTACTATAAGGCGCAGTCTGAATTACGGGTTCTATTTCTGTACGGTACTTATTCTGTACGGCAGCGTATTATAAGGCACTTTCTAAAACATACGATCTACAAGAAAAGTAAAGGATGCAGAACGCTGATTTATAATTGAAGTTTATTCTACTACTCGACAAAACACACATTATTTTAATCACTCTTCTCCCACAAATCCATCAAAGTCCTCGTCTTCTGTGTCTGAATTAAAAAGCTGTTTCACTATCGAGCACTCCGGGTTCTCCCTCTTCGATGTCCGAGTCCGTCTCAGCGACGACGCTGGCTTTCGTGAAAGCTCGGACGACGGTTACAGCAGAAACCTCAGCCCAGGCATCCACAATCCATTCACAGACGGTGGCGTAACTCGCCCCGCCGCCGCCTCTGAGTTTTAGTAAACGTGTGTTCTCCGTCTATCATCCATCGCTCCCACGCCGCCCGCAACTTTACTTTAAACGCCCCGTTTACGCCGATGTCCAGCGGTCGGAGTTCTTTATTTAATCCTCCCGGAATGACGGCGAGCTCCCAATTCATTTTCTTCACTTGGCTTTTCTGTGAGATGAGCGCGCATGGAGTCACAGATCAGCAGGGCGGCGATGTGTGGACAAAACCACCCGGTCGCACAACAATACTTTTATAGAATTTGGAACTCGGTACACGTATAAGGCGCACGTCCGATTTCTGGGAAAATTTTAGGCTTTTAGGTGCGCCTTATAGTCCGGAAAATACGGTATTTGAAAATCTGTATTTAATGTAATATATAAATATAATTTATAAAACATCTTGTATCTGTTTTGCTCAGTTCTACATCGTGAAAGAGAACCGAGGGAACGAGGGAACCTGCGTGGGGGTGTCGCGCTGGCCCGTGCACGATTTCAACCACCGCACGACGGCCGACATGTGGCTGTACCGCGCTTACAGCGGGAACCTGTATCACAACGGAGAACAGACGCTGACGCTGTCCAGCTACACGCAGGGGGACTACATCACCTGCGTGCTGGACATGGAGGCTCGCACCGTGTCCTTCGGCAAGAACGGAGAGGTCAGAGGTCCACTGTGTATCTGTCTCACTCACACACACACACACACACACAAACAAACATTATGAGGACTTCACATTGACTTCCATTCATTTCATAGAGACTTGGATCCAAACCTTAACCATCATTACTACCACACTAACATTACCCATAACTATAACCAGCATTATATTTAGTCACTTAGTTACGTTAGTTAGGCAGCACAGTGGCTTAGTGGTTAGCATGTTCTCCTCTCAGCACTAGGGATTCCCGGTTCCAATCCCAATCTGGGTGGAGTTTCCATGTTCTCCCCATGTCCGCGTGGGTTTCCTCCGGGTTCTCCGGTTTCCTCCCACAGTCCAAAAACATGGATCAAGGTCAACTCCAAATTGCCCCATACAGAGTGTGTCTGTGTGAGTGAGTGTGTGCCCAGCGATGGATTGGCGTCCTGTCCTGGGTGTATCTGCCCAGCGCCTGAAATGTTCTCCCCTGGATGGGCATGGGGAACCCCCCCCCCCGACCCTAATAGAGGATAAAGCGGAAGATAATGAATGAATGAGTTACGTTAGTTACAGTGTGACCACCTTGTGACCACGATTAAATGAGGTCCTCACAAGGATATGTCTGTATCACAGCCTAAGTGTCATTGATTTTTATATTAAGAATCCTTGTGAGGACCAAGGAGTCTTCAAAGGACGGGTGGACATGAGGACTGAGGATTTATGTTCTGCCATAAATATAAAGTTACAGGTGAACGTTTGGTCGTATCTCATCTTATATACTATCCATCCATCCATTATCTTCCGCTTCATCCTATATCAGGGTCGCGGGGGGGGGTTCCCCATGCCCATCCAGGGGAGAACGTTTCAGGCGCTGGGCAGATACACCCAGGACAGGGCGCCAATCCATCGCTGGGCACACACTCACTCACACATACACACTCTATATGGGGCAATTTGGTGAATTCAATTGACTTGATCCATGTTTTTGGATTGTGGGAGGAAACCGGAGAACCCGGAGGAAACCCACGTGGACACGGGGAGAACATAGAAACTCCACCCAGATTGGGATTCGAACTGGAAATCCCTAGCGCTAAGAGGAGAACATGCTAACCACTAAGCCACCGTGCTGCCCCTCTTATATACTATATAGGGGCAATTTAGAGCAGCCAAGTCCCCTTGAATCCATGTTTTTTGGCTGTGGAAGGAAATCCACACTGACCCGAGGAGAACATGGACACTCCACCCAAAGTGGGATTCGAACCTGGATCCCAGGCACTGAGAGGAAAACATGCTAACCACTAAGCCACCATGTCACCCTCAATTGCCTCATTGTCTTTTGTTTAATCCTATACTAGGTTTGGGGGGTTCCCCATGCCCCCATCCAGGGAAGAACCTTTTGGTCGCTGGGTAGATACACCCAGGACAGGGTGTCAATCCATCACCGGACACACATACACACACGCTAATGGGGCAATTTAGAACAACCAATTCACCTTGAATCTATGTTTTTTGGCGGTGTCTCCCTGTGTCTCCCTGTCTCCCTTCTGTTTAATCCTATACAAGGGTGGGGGAGGGGGGGGGTTCCCCATGCCCCATGCCCCATGCCCCTATTCAGAGGAGAACGTTTTGGCCGTTGGGTAGATACACACAGGACAGGGCGCCAATCCATCACTGGACACACACAAACTACATGTATAGGGGCAATTTAGAACAACCAATTCACCTTGAATCCATGTTTTTTGGTGGAGGGAGGAAACCGAAGAACTTGGAGAAAATCTACACTGGCACGGGGAGAACATGGAAACTCCACCCAGATCGGGATTCAAACCTGGATCCCCGGCACTGAGAGGAGAACATGCCAACCACTAAGCCACCCTGTCTCCCTTCTGTTTAATCCTATACAAGGGTGGGGGAGGGGGGGTTCCCCATGCCCCATGCCCCTATACAGGGGAGAACGTTTCGGCCGCTGGGTAGATACACCCAGGACAGGGCGCCAATCCATCACCAGAGACACACAAACTACATATATAGGGGCAATTTAGAACAGCTTATTCACTTTGAATCCAACATTTTGGACTGTGTAAGGGAGGAAACCCACCTGGATCCCCGGCACTGAGAGGAGAACATGCTAACCACTAAGCAACCCTGTCTCCCTTCTGTTTAATCCTATACATTATTATAATCTAATAATGTTTATGCAGCCGAAAATATTCTCGGAAATGTGTTTGTGTTACAGGAACCTAAACTCGCCTTCGAGGACGTAGACGCTACGGAACTCTACCCATGTGTTATGTTCTACAGCAGCAACCCCGGAGAAAAGGTGAGGAATCCCACAGATTAAATGTGTGGCGTGGATTAAACGTCGTGTTTTATTTCATTTAATTAACCTTATAATTAAGGGTGCTGAAAAAAATCGATTCTTCAATGAATCGCGATACGCAGTGCAGGCGATTCGGAATCGATTCAAAATGCCCAATTTAATTAAATAAATTAATTAATAAATTAAATTAAATTAAAATGAGCAATGTTAGGTTCGCTTAGCTGCCCGGCTTTTTCTTACATAAAAAACATCCATCAGTGAACAAATAATTCTAAATATATTAATAACAAAGTTTACCATGGTGCATTCACCTTTAATCCAAACGGTGCATTTAGATTCTGCAAATCTTTAAAACTTAACATTCATTCATCCATTATCTCTCACTTCTATCCTCTATTAGGGTCGCGGTGGGGTTCCCTATGCCCCATCCAGGGGAGAACGTTTCGGGTGCTGGGCTGATAGACCCAGGACAGGGCGCCAATCCATCGCTGGGCACACACTCACTCACACAGACACACTCTATATGGGGCAATTTGGAGAACTCAATTGACTCGATCCATGTTTTTGGACTGTGGGAGGAAACCGGAGAACCCGGAGGAAACCCACACAGACACAGGGAGAACATGGAAACTCCACCCAGATGGGGATTCGAACCGGGAATCCCGAGCGCTGAGAGGAGAACATGCCAACCACAAAGCCACCGTGCCACCTCCATCAATGAACAAATAATTCTAAATATATTTATAACAAAGTTTACCATGGTGCATTCACCTTTAATCAAAACGGTGCATTTAGATTCTGCAAATCTTTAAAACTTAACATTCATTATCTCTCACTTCTATCCTCTATTAGGGTCGTGGTGGGGTTCCCTATGCCCCATCCAGGGGAGAACGTCTCGGGCGCTGGGCAGATAGACCCAGGACAGGGCGCCAATCCATCGCTGGGCACACACTCACTCACACAGACACACTCTATATGGGGCTATTTGGAGAACTCAATTGACCTTGATCCATGTTTTTTGGACTGTGGGAGGAAACCGGAGAACCCGGAGGAAACCCACGCAGACATGGGGAGAACATGGAAACTCCACCCAGATTGGGATTCGAACCGGGAATCCCTAGTGCTGAGAGGAGAACATGCCAACCACTAAGCCACCATGCCTTCCCATGCTTCCCTACTACACCTACAAAGGGAGCTGGTTAACAAGCGTGCTGTACGGTGGCCGAGCGGATCCGTAATGCGATGTGCAGTTCGCTCAGAAGGGGGCGCCGAAATTTTTTTCAAGTGTTAAAAATGTAGCGAATGTTGTTACATTATAGTTAAAAAAAACTGTATTTTAAAAAGTATGTATTTTATTTTTTAAGGTTAAGTTTTAAAGATTTGCAGAATCTAAATGCACTCTGATTGTAAAGTCTGTATTTTAGTTTGGATTAAAGGTTAATGCACCATGGTAAACTTTGTTATTAATACTCATTCATTCATTTATTATCTTCCGCTTTATCCTCTATTAGGGTCGCAGGGGGGGGGGGGGGTTCCCCATGCCCATCCAGGGGAGAACATTTCGGGCGCTGGGCAGATACACCCAGGACAGGACGCCAATCTATCACTGGACACACAACTCTGTGCCCCCTATTTGACTCCTCCACCTTGTTGCTGCTTTGTAGGACAGAATAACATATGAAATTATTAGACTCCTCCACCTTATCGCTGCTTTGTGGGACAGAAATATGGACTGGAGCTAAATCCAAAAACTGATTCAGAGTCGACTGTGTCTTAATGAATCGAATTGGAGACAGGGTAAATGGACACTGTGCTGTGTATTAGACTGTGTTAATTGCCATGTCCCTAATTCGACTCATTAGACACATAAAGAAGACATATATTTGATTCTCTGAATCAGTTTCAGGATTCCTCGCACTGAATCATTGGGGTTTAGCTCTATTCCTAATTTCCTTTTGTTCCACAAGGTGGAGCAATAAGGTGGAGTCAAGCCTAATTTGACTCATTAGACACTATTGGAAATGACAATTGATTCTTTGAATCATCTTCCTTCAATTTTAGTTTTAAGTCCATTCCCCATTTGATTCTATCCTCCAAGGTGGAGCAATAAGGTGGAGGAGTCAAGCCTAATTTGACTCATTAGACACTATTGGAAATGGCAATTGATTCTCTGAAGCATCTATATGACACGCACACACACACACTCTATATGGGGCAATTTGGAGAATTCAATTGATCTTGATCCATGTTTTTGGACTGTGGGAGGAAACCGGAGAACCCGGAGGAAACCCACGCGGACACGGGGAGAACATGGAAACTCCACCCAGATGGGGATTCGAACCGGGAAATCCCTAGTGCTGAGAGGAGAACATGCTAACCACTAAGCCACCGTGCATCACATGATTCAAACTAAATTTAAAGAGCATTTGAACTGAAAAAATCGTTTCTGAATCGAATATCGTTTCTAATTTGTAAATTGTTTTTCAATCGTAAATCGTTTCTGAATCGAAAAATGTTTCCGAATCGAAAATCGTTTCCGAATCGAAAATCGTTTCTGAATCGTAAATTGTTTTTCAATCGAAAATCGTTTCTGAATCGTAAATCGTTTCTGAATCGAAAATCGTTTCTCAATCGAAAATCGTTTCTCGAATCGAAAATCGTTTCTCAATCGAAAATCGTTTCTCAATCGAAAATCGTTTCTGAATCGAAAATCGTTTCTGAATCGTAAATCGTTTCTGAATAAAAAATCGTTTCTGAATCGAAAATCAAAAATCGGAATCAAATCGAATCGGCAGACACTAAGAGATTCACCCCTACTAATAAAGCTCTCTGATCTTCGACTCGCCCCTTTAGGTGAAAATCTGTGAGATGCAGATGCGGGGGATGCCGCGGGACCTGTTGCCCGGCGACCCCATCTGCAGTCCGGTGGCCACCGTGCTGACGGAGGCCGTGTCGCAGTTGGTGAGGATCCTGCACCGCGCAGACAGCTGGGTGCAGCCCATCAACCGGTGCATGCTCCAGCGTCTGCAGCAGATCCGGGGGTGCCTGCGCGACGGCGCGCCGCCGGCGGAGGGCGCGAGGCTCCACAAGAGCCGCTCGGTCCAGAGCCGGGACGAGCAGGAGGAGGCCAAGGAGGACGAGCGGGAGGAGGAGCGCTGGCGGAGCGGCCGAGAGCTGACGGAGCTTCAGCTGCGCACGCTGTCCAAGACGGTGTGGCCCGTGCTGGCCGTGATCGGCGGCGTGGACGGGGGGCTGCGCGTCGGGGGGCGCTGCGTGCACAGGCAGACCGGGAGGCACGCCACACTGCTGGGGTTGGTCAAGGAGGGCAGCATGTCCGCCAAGGTGCAGTGGGACGAGGCGGAGATCACCATCAGGTGAGATGGAGACCCTGTGGTATCACTGATCATTAGGGGTGTCTTCAACTAAGGATTTTCATAGTCGAAGCTGATTCGTCAGATTTTCCCTATAGTCGACTGATAGTCGAATCAGTTAAAATTTCACCACCAGATGGCACTATAAGCGTGGTTTTTAAAAAAGATTGTTTTTTTAATATTTTACTTGCTTTATTAATGTGTAGCCTGTTGTTAAAGCGCACACATCATTTAAAAAAATATTAACAGAAATTAGGATGATTTTATTTGACAAAAGGCTATATATATAACCAAAACAAAGACATTTCATGTAAAAACTAATGCTTAGCAGCAGCCATGGGCGCCCCCATGTGGTCAAAATGGTACATTCGACTATGAGGTTCATAGTCGATCACAGTTCTCCGAATCAAATCGTCGAATCAGTGAATATTGCAGCTCACCCCTACTGATCATTATAGTAATTTAGGTGGTAGATGATCACTCCTCCACCTTATTGCTCCCCCTTGTGGAATAGAAGGAAATGAACAAAATGAATAAAAGAAATGGGGATAAAGGCAAAAATTGTGTGAAGAATCATACAGATGCTTCAGAGAATCAATTGCCATTTCTAATAGTGTCTAATGAGTCAAATTAGGCTTGACTCCTCCACCTTATTGCTCCCCCTTGTGGAATAGAAGGGAATAAGAAATGGGGATAAAGCCAAAAATTGTGTGAAGAATCATACAGATGCTTCAGAGAATCAATTGCCATTTCCAGTAGTATCCAATGAGTCAAATAAGGCTTGATTCCTCCACCTTATGGCTCCCCCTTGTGGAATAGAAGGAAATAAGAAATGGGGATAAAGCCAGAAATTTTGTGAAGAATCATATAGATGCTTCAGAGAATCAATTGCCATTTCCAATAGTGTCTAATGAGTCAAATTAGCCTTGACTCCTCCACCTTATTGCTCCACCTTGGAGGAAAGAACCAAATAGGGAATGGACTTAAAACTAAAATTGAAGGAAGATGATTCAAAGAATCAATTGTCATTTCCATTGGTATTTAATGAGTCAAATTAGAAACAATGCAATCGACACTGTGCTCTGTATTAGACTCCTCCACCTTATGGCTCCCTCTTGTGGAATAGAAGGAAATAAGAAATGGGGATAAAGGCAAAAATTGTGTGAAGAATCATATAGATGCTTCAGAGAATCAATTGCCATTTCCAATAGTGTCTAATGAGTCAAATTAGGCTTGACTCCTCCACCTTATTGCTCCACCTTGTGGAAATTAGGAATGGAGCTAAACTCCAATGATTCAGTGTGAGGAATCCTGAAACTGATTCTCTAACAAATCAATGATTCCCATTGATTTAGCTCCATTTCATAAAGTAAGGGAGGAGTCTTAGAAGGCACAAGTTCAGGTCTCTAATTTGATTTAGATTCTCGAATCAGTTTTTTCTTTTTAAGCTCAATTTTTGGATTTAGCTCCATTTCATATGTTATTCTGTCCTACAAAGCAGCAATAAGGTGGAGGATTCTAATAGAGGGCACAGTGTTCATTGTTGTGTCTCTAGATTTGACTCATTAGATACCAATAGAAATGGAAATTGATTCTCTGAATCAGTTTTAAGATTCTTTTTAAGCTCAATTTTTGGAATTTCATATGTTATTCTGTCCCACAAAGCAACAACAAGGTGGAGGAGCCTAATAGAGGGCACAGAGTTCATTGTTGTGTCTCTAATTTGACTCATTAGATACCAATAGCAATGGAAATTGATTCTCCAAATCAATTTTAAGATTCTTTTTAAGCTCAATTTTTGGATTTAGCTCCATTTCATATTTCCGTCTGTCCCACAATGCAACAACAAGGTGGAGGATTCTAATAGAGAGCACAGTGTTCATTGTTGTGTCTCTAATTTGACTCATTAGATACCAATAGAAGTGAAAAATGATTCTCTGAATCAATTTTAAGATTCTTTTTAAGCTCAATTTTTGGAATTTCATATGTTATTCTGTCCTACAAAGCAGCAATAAGGTGGAGGAGTCTAATAGAGGGCACAGAGTTCATTGTTGTGTCACTAGATTTGACTCTTTAGATACTAATAGAAATGGAAATTGATTCTCCAAATCAATTTAAGATTCTTTTTAAGCTCAATTTTTGGATTTAGCTCCATTTCATATTCCGTCTTTTAAGATTCTTTTTAAGCTCAATTTTTGGATTTAGCTCCATTTCATATGTTATTCTGTCCTACAAAGCAGCAATAAGGTGGAGGAGTCAAATAGAGGGCACAGTGTTCATTGTTGTGTCTCTAGATTTGACTCATTAGATACCAATAGAAGTGGAAATTGATTCTCCAAATCAATTTTAAGATTCTTTTTAAGCTCAATTTTTGGAATTCCATATGTTATTCTGTCCTACAAAGCAGCAATAAGGTGGAGGAGTCAAATAGAGGGCACAGTGTTAATTGTTGTGTCTCTAATTTGACTCATTAGATACCAATAGCAATGGAAATTGATTCTCCAAATCAATTTTAAGATTCTTTTTAAGCTCAATTTTTGGATTTAGCTCCATTTCATATTTCCGTCTGTCCCACAATGCAACAACAAGGTGGAGGATTCTAATAGAGAGCACAGTGTTCATTGTTGTGTCTCTAATTTGACTCATTAGATACCAATCTAATGGAATCAAATGAATGGAATTTGATTCTCTGAATCAGTTTTAAGATTCTTTTTAAGCTAAATTTTTGGATTTACCTCCATTCCATATTTTATTCTGTCCTACAAAGCAACAACAAGGTGGAGGAGTCAAATAGAGAGCACAGAGTTTATTGTTGTGTCTCTAATTTGACTCATTAGATACCAATAGAAATGGAAATTGATTCTCCGAATCAGTTTTAAGATTCTTTTTAAGTTAATTTTTGGAATTTATATGTTATTCTGCCCTACCAAGCAGCAATAAGGTGGAGGAGTCAAATAGAGGTCACATTGTTGTGTCTCTAATTTGACTCATTAGATACCACTAGCAATGGAAATTGATTCTCCGAATCAGTTTTAAGATTCTTTTGACACTAAATCTTTGGCTTCGGCTCCGTTCCATTTCTCCATCACTCTTCTCCTCCCGTGTTCTCGCCTCCTTATTGCCCTTTTGCTTCTCTCCCGCCCCCCCAGCGACACGCCCCTCTACAACCTGGAGCCGTGCGAGCCGCTGCCGTTCGACGTGTCCCGTTTGCGTGGCCTGACCTCCACCCTGCTGATGGACCTGACGGCTCTGGCCTCGCTCCAGGACGACGGCCTCAAGCTCTCGTCGTCCTCGGCCCGCTCCCCTTCCCTGCGTCGGCACGAACGCCGCCACCGGCACGAGCCCCGCGACCCGGACCTGGAACCCGAGGAGGGGACGAGCGACCTGCGCGTGTCCCACAGTCTGGACGAGGTGCGCTCGCACGCCAGCGCCGGGACGCACCCCGAGTGTCAGAACGCCCGCGCGCTGGCCGAGGTGCAGCTCTCCTACCTCTGCCTGGGCGCCATGAAGAGTCTCAGCGTGCTGCTGAGTTGCAGCAAGTACGCCGAGCTCCTGCTCGTCCCCAAGGCCGCGCCCGACGGCGGTCACAACGCCGACTGCGGCAGTCCCGGCGTGGCCGTGCCGCAGGAGGAAGCCAAGATGCGCTCGGCTCTGCAGTACCTGATGAGGCACATGGTGAAGCGGGCCGTCATGAGGTCGCCCATAAAGCGGGTGCTGAGTCTGGCCGACCTGGAGCGCGCTCAGGCCATGATCTACAAGCTGGTGGTCAGCAGCGTGACTGAGGAACAGGAGGGCGGAAGAGTCAAACGATGTGGTAGGTTCTTTACACATACTGTACACACACACACACACACACACACACACATACACACACACACAGTCTCATATGTCATTATAAAGCGATGTGGTAGGTTCTTTACACATACTGTACACACACACACACACACACAGTCTCATATGTCATTATAAAGCGATGTGGTAGGTTCTTTACACATACTGTACACACACACACACACACACAGTCTCATATGTCATTATTAAGCTGTGTGTGTTCAAGTAATTTATTTACCGTATTTTCAGGACTATAAGGTGCAGTCTGAATTACGGACTCTATTTCTGTATTTGTCCCACGTATAAGGCGTAGTCTCAATTATGGGTTCTATTTCTGTATTTGTCCCACATATAAGGCGCACCGTACTATAAGGCGCTGTCTGAATTACGGGTTCTATTTCTGTATTTGTCCCACGTATAAGGCGCACCGTACTATAAGGCGCAGTCTGAATTACGGGTTCTATTTCTGTATTTGACCCGCGTATAAGGCGCACCATACTATAAGGCGCAGTCTGAATTACGGGTTCTATTTCTGTATTTGACCCGCGTATAAGGCGCACCGTACTATAAGGCGTAGTCTCAATTATGGGTTCTATTTCTGTATTTGTCCCACATATAAGGCGCACCGTACTATAAGGCGCAGTCTGAATTACGGGTTCTATTTCTGTATTTGACCCGCGTATAAGGCGTAGTCTCAATTATGGGTTCTAGTTCTGTATTTGTCCCACATATAAGGCGCACCGTACTATAAGGCGCAGTCTGAATTACGGGTTCTAGTTCTGTATTTGTCCCACGTATAAGGCGCACCGTACTATAAGGCGCAGTCTGAATTACGGGTTCTATTTCTGTATTTGACCTACGTATAAGGCGCACCGTACTATAAGGCGCAGTCTGAATTACGGGTTCTATTTCTGTATTTGACCCACGTATAAGGCGCACCGTACTATAAGGCGCAGTCTGAATTACGGGGGTTCTATTTCTGTATTTGACCCGCGTATAAGGCGTAGTCTCAATTATGGGTTCTAGTTCTGTATTTGTCCCACATATAAGGCGCACCGTACTATAAGGCGCAGTCTGAATTACGGGTTCTATTTCTGTATTTGTCCCACGTATAAGGCGCACCGTACTATAAGGCGCAGTCTGAATTACGGGTTCTATTTCTGTATTTGTCCCACGTATAAGGCGCACCGTACTATAAGGCGCAGTCTCAATTACGGGTTCTATTTCTGTATTTGACCCACGTATAAGGCGCACCGTACTATAAGGCGCAGTCTGAATTACGGGTTCTATTTCTGTATTTGACCCACGTATAAGGCGCACCGTACTATAAGGCGCACCGTACTATAAGGCGCAGTCTGAATTACGGGTTCTATTTCTGTATTTGACCCACGTATAAGGCGCACCGTACTATAAGGCGCAGTCTGAATTACGGGTTCTATTTCTGTATTTGACCCACGTATAAGGCGCACCGTACTATAAGGCGCAGTCTGAATTACGGGTTCTATTTCTGTATTTGACCTACGTATAAGGCGCACCGTACTATAAGGCGCAGTCTGAATTACGGGTTCTATTTCTGTACGGTACTTATTCTGTACGGCAGCGTATTATAAGGCACTCGCTAAAACATACGATCTACAAGAAAAGTAAAGGATGCGAAACGCTGATTTATAATTGAAGTTTATTCTACTACTCGATAAAACGCACATTATTTTAATCTCTCTTCTCCCACAAATCCATCAAAGTCCTCGTCTTCTGTGTCTGAATTAAAAAGCTGTTTCTCTATCGAGCACTCCGGGTTCTCGTCTCATCGATCGATGCTTCGAGAACAGAAACCTCAGCCAGACATCCACAAGGTTCCGGCATTCACGACAGAGCTCTGACGTGGCACGGGCGGCACCCTCAACCCGTCACAATCCATTCACAGGGACTGGTGGCGTAAACTCGCCCCGCCGCCGCCTGAGTTTTAGTAAACGTGTGTTCACCGTCTATCATCCATCGCTCCCACACCGCCCGCAACTTTACTTTAAACGCCCCGTTTACGCCGATGTCCAGCGGTCGGAGTTCTTTATTTAATCCTCCCGGAATGACGGCGAGCTCCCAATTAATTTTCTTCACTCGGCTTTTCTGTGAGATGAGCGCGCATGGAGTCACAGATCAGCAGGGCGGCGATGTGCGGAAAAAACCACCCGGTCGCACAACAATACTTTTATAGATTTTGGAACTCAGTACACGTATAAAGCCTCATTTATACTCCCTCTGCGTACGGAAACGTGTGCATGCGCTTCATGCGATATAACAGTTTCTGCCCACATACTTCCTTGCGTCAGCTCCGTTGATATGGTTGTTGAACACTACATCCATTAGAGGGCAGTTTAGAGTAAAAATCAAACATGGCGACGGCGGAGGAACTTTTTTGTAACAGTTTTGTAACAACCGTTTGTCCCTGTGCCCCGGCGAAGTAACATCATATAAATGATTAAAATTGCGCACCAACTCGCACAACCGGTCTTCAAAAAGTTCCGCCATGTTTTTCTTCTTCTTCGTGTACATATGGAAGTGGTCGCATCATGCACTGCCCCCACGGTTTCCAGTGGTATTGCTCCGTCCTGTCCGCATCCGCAAGCTTTCAGAAAACGTGCAAATTACGTACAAAATGAACGCAGAGTACGGACAAAAGGCTCCGTCCGTATCCGTTTCCGAAATTAACGTTGAGCATAAATGAGCCTTAAGGCGCACCGGATTATAAGGCGCACAACGAATTGATTTTCGGTGGCACAACAATACTTTTATAGATTTTGGAACTCAGTACACGTATAAGGCGCACCGGATTATAAGGCGCACGTCTGATTTCTGGGAAAATTTTAGGCTTTTAGGTGCGCCTTATAGTCCGGAAAATACGGTATATAACGCTTTTTACATCAGTACATTGTCACAAAGCAGCTTTACAGAATGAAAAGCCTTTAAACCGCCGAAGAGACAGTGGAAAGAAGAAACCCGTTATGTTGTTATTTAAGGAAGAAACCTTGGGAGGACCGAGACTCAGTGGGGGACTCCTCCTCCTTGAGCGGCCGGGCAGCATCATCAGTGTAGGACAGTCATGTCCAGATACTAAACAAATGGAAAAACTATAACAACTAGAAAACTATATGTGAGTCCATTAGGGGGCGTCCTGCAGGACCGCCAGTCCAATTGATATTCAGGTTCCATCCAGTATTCGTCAGCAGAACCATGGATGATGATCTCCAGGAAGCCGGGGGACACCTCAAAAGAAACAGACAAGGAAGGCAGTTAGAGCTAATAATAAAGCACGGCATTTAATTAATAAGTAATTAATTGACACAGTGCAGCATGTGACTCCGGCATCACTGACTAGAGCAGCAGAACTAAAAGAGGCAGATACTGCAGGGTACATAGTTGAGTAGTTACATAGTTGTGTGTGTGTGTGTGTGTGTGTGTGTGTGTGTGTGTGGGGTAGATGTGGAAAACGAGGAGGCGGAGGGCGAGCAGCATTTCCAGACTCCGGTCACCACGTCCCCCTCGGCCTCCAGCAGCACCTCCTTCATGAGCTCCTCCCTGGAGGACACCACCACGGCGACCACCCCGGTCACCACGGCGACCACGCCAGTAACCGATGCTGAAAATACACCCGCCTCTGAATCGCCCGGGGTTATGCCCCTCAGCCTGCTCAGGTTCGTTTAGATTTTCACACACACACACACACACACACACACACACACTTTAATAAAGCAATGCGACTCTCAAGGGAGTTTATTATTGTGGTATTATTCCTCTTTTCCATAATTTATTCAGAATAATACACAACCTCGCGTGTCGTATTGCTTATATAATACGCTTACAAACACACTATACTAACAAAAAGCTTTGATTCATAAATACGTTTATTAAAAGCAAAAACGGTAATTATCTGGTGTTCCGCGACGTTATCTAGTCCCGGCTTTAACATAAACGCTGATCGCTGAGTATCAGCTCTCCGTTTTCTCTAATCGAATTAATTAATACTGCCATCTTATGGCCAAATTACAGAAAGCAGTTCATGAAAAACAATCGCAACAGGTTTAATGCTCATTGTTGTTTATAATAATCTGTACTTTATTACTTTATGTATTGTATAGCACTTTTAATAATAATCTGTACTTTATTACTTTATGTATTGTATAGCACTTTTAATAATAATCTGTACTTTATTACTTTATGTATTGTATAGCACTTTTAATAATAATCTGTACTTTATTACTTTAGCACGCATTGAAACAAATGTGAAGAGTTGTGTGTTATTATTAATGATGTCACGGCTGAACAAATGGCTCAGCCAATCAGAATTAAGAACAGAACTACCCATCTCATAATAAAGCAATAGAGCGCAAGAGGTGCATTATTGTGAGTAAATCATGTTAGAGGTATTTTATTTCATTTATTGTATTGATTTATTCACAATAATACACAACCTCGGGTGTCACATTGCTTTTATGAAACGCTTACAAACACACTATAATAATAAAAATAAGGTTTGATTCATAAATACGTTTATTAAAAGCATAAACATTGATCGTTTTTTGAAATAACAGGATTCTGGTTTCTCTAACGACTAAATACTGCCATCTAGTGGCCAAATGACAGAACACAGTTTATTAAAAGCTAGGAAATGATGTATTGTGTATCACGCATTGATACGAATGTGAAGTGCTCAGAGGTGTGTGTTATTGTCAGTGATGTCACGGCTGGACAAACGGCTCAGCCAATCAGATTTAAGGACGGGTACCACTGTTTTAAATTAGACATTTACATACAGATGCTCAGTTGTCTCTGAATAATTCAGTTCAGAGATTGATCATCTGTTAATTTGTCATGATTCAGATCACACTTAATTTTAATTAATTGTTTTCAAAATATACACTATACCAACCCCAATCAGGGTGGAGTTGGTAAGACCTGCCGTGTCGTACGGTTTAAAGACTGTGGCTCGGCCCAAAATTCAGGAGATCTTGTGAGATTTAATGAAAGGTCTGTTTGTTCTCCTGGTTAAACAGGCAAATGTTCTCCAGCTACCCCACCACCACCCTGCTGCCGGCCCGTCGAGCTCAGACCCCTCCGGTCTCCTCCTTACCCACGTCTCCATCGGAGGAACATGGCCGCAGACAGAGTCTCACGTCTCCCGAGTCTCAGCCGGCCAGGACCTCCAACAGGACAGGTACGCAAACCTGTCTGAGGGCTGCGTCACAAACTACTATTTTTCAGTTTGTCTACTCTGCTTACACATGGAATCAGTCCTCCACATTTATGGGCAGTAACACACACACACACACACACACACACACACACACACACACACACATACACACAATGAGTGATGTGAGCACACATACAGGGAGCGGTATATTCATTCATTCATTATCTCCCGCTTTATCCTCTATTAGGGTCGCGGTGGGGTTCCCCATGCCCATCCAGGGGGAACATTTTGGGCGCTGGGCAGGTACACCCAGGACAGGGCGCCAATCTATCACTGGGCACACACTCACTCACACGGACACACTCTATATGGGGCAATTTTGAGAATTCAATTGACTTGATCCATGTTTTTGGACTGTGGGAGGAAACCGGAGAACCCGGAGGAAACCCACGCAGACACGGGGAGAACATGGGAACTCCACCCAGATGGGGATTCGAACCGGGAATCCCTAGCGCTGAGAGGCGAACGTGCTGACCACTAAGCTACCGTGTCTGGGCGGCCCTATATACAGCACTTAATTAGGGTTAGGTCTCTTGCCCAAGGGCACTTCAGCCGTAGCCCCAAAGTGCAGTACAAATGAAGACTTTAATGCATTTCCTCACACACACACACAACACACACACACACACACACACACACACACACACACACACACACAAACACACACACACACACACACTGAGTGACGTGAGCGCACATGCAGGGAGTGGTGGGCAGCCTTATATACAATACTTAATTAGGGTTAGGTGCCCTGCCCAAGGGCACTTCAGCCGTAGTACTTGGTGGGACTAAGCCTTTGATTGCCCCAAAGTGCAATACAAATAAAGACTTTAATGCATTTCCTTACACACCCCAACACACACACACACACACTGAGTGACGTGAGCACACATGCAGGGAGTGGTGGGCAGCCCTGTATACAGTACTCAATTAGGGTTAAGTACCCTGCCCACACACACACACACACACACACACACACACACACACACACACACTGAGTGATGTGAGCACACATGCAGGGAGTGGTGGGCAGCCCTTTATACAGTACACAATTAGGGTTAGGTACCTTGACCAAGGGCACTTCAGACGTAGTACTTGGTGGGATTGGGAATCAAACCAGGGACCTTAAGGTCGCAAGGCTGGATTTTTAAACCACAAGCCTATGATTGCCCCAAAGTGCAATACAAGTAAAGACTTTAATGCATTTCCTCACACCCCCAACACACACACACACACACACACACACACACACACACACACACACTGAGTGACATGAGCACACATGCAGGGAGTGGTGGGCAGCCCTATATACAGTACTCAATTAGGGTTAGGTGCCTTGACCAAGGGCACTTCAGTCGTAGTACTTGGTGGGATTGGGAATCAAACCAGGGACCTTAAGGTCACATGGCTGGTTTTTTAACCAAAAGCCTATGATTGCCCCAAAGTGCAATACAAGTGAAGGCTTGGGTGCATTTCCTCACACCCCCAACACACACACACAAACACACTGAGTGACGTGAGCACACATGCAGGGAGTGGTGGGCAGCCTTATATACAGTACTCAATTAGGGTTAGGTACCTTGACCAAGGGCACTTCAGCCGTAGTACTTGGTGGGACTGGGAATCAAACCAGGGAAGTTCACAAGGCTGGATTTTTAAACCACAAGCCTATGATTGCCCCAAAGTGCAATACAAGTGAAGGCTTGGGTGCATTTCCTCACACACCCAACACACACACACTCTCTCAGAGTAGCTGTATATTGTGTGCAGCACTCTCGGACCCCAGCAGTCGTCTCTCCACGTCTCCTCCGCCCCCCGCCATCGCCGTGCCTCTGCTAGAGATGGGCTTCTCTCTCCGACAGATCCTAAAGGCCTTGGAAGCCACAGGTAGACGAGCATCATGTGTCAAAATGTACCGTTTCCAACTCGGAGGCCGTCTCTGAGTATGAGGTTGTCCTCCGTCAGGTGCTCGAGGGGAAGCCGACGCCCAAAATATCACAGTCCTGGCCATGTGGATGATCGAGCACCCCGGGAATGAGGACTCGGAGGAGCCCCGTGCCGGATCTCTGGAGGCGTGCTCGGGAGCGCTAAGAGATGGGAAGAGCGCAGAGAGGAGCTTTCTCCGTTCCGCCGGCGACATGTCCAGCATCAACACGCCGGAGATGGAGGAGGGCTTCAGTGAGGGGTACTGTTAGTAATGCATGATATTTGATGGCGCCATGGGGGTAACGTGTAAATATTTGGGCATAATGTTAACCAATGACCCACTTGGTTCAGTTTGAGTTGTTTTTTTGTTTTTTTTATAAAATTCCCAGATCGAAACCTTTTCTTTAAGCCCTGTATAAAAAAATTGCTCACTCACACAGATACAAACTCAATGGGGCAATTAAGAAAGGAAAATTTAGAGCAGCCAATTCACCTTAAATTGATGGAATTTGGATTTCTATTGGACTGGCGGTCCTGCAGGTTGCCCCCAATGGACTTATATTGTTTTTAATTGTTAAATACAGGTCACCTGACACACCTGATACACAGTCTGTACATGGCAGTCCTACACTGTTGATGCTGCCCCCCCCCGCTCAAGGAGGATGAGTCCCCCACTGAGTCTTGGTCCTCACAAGGTTTCTTCCTTAAAATATCAACATAACAGGGAGTTTTGTCTTGCCACTGTCTCTTCAGTTTACTCTTTGGGGGTTTAAAGGTTTATAACACGGTAAAGCTGCTTTGTGACGATGTACTATTGGTACATTATAAAGAAGATTATAAAGAAAATGTTGAAAAGATGTTGATTTGATGCTTTATGGATTTAATTTAATGATTTTTAGGATCATCATCCTGTTGTAGCAAATGTGTTTCTGACGTTCAAATTTAAGTCATTTCTTTCTTTATAGCGGGGGGGGGGGGGGGGGGGGCAAGGTGGCTTAGTGGTTAGCATGTTCTCTTCTCAGCGCTCGGGATTCCCGGTTCGAATTCCAATCTGGGTGGAGTTTCCATGTTCTCCCCGTGTCCTGCATGGGTTTCCTCCGGGTTCTCCGGTTTCCTCCCACAGTCCAAAAACATGCCTCAAGTAAATTGATTTCACCAAATTGCCCCATATAGAGTGTGTCTGTGTGAGTGAGTGTGTGACCAGCGATAGATTGGCGTCCTGTCCTGGGTGTATCTGCCCAGCGTCCAAAACGTTCTCCCCTGGATGGACATTGGGAACCCTCCCGCGACCCTGGATGCTGTATCAACCCTGTGTTCTGACCCCAACCATTAATTTGACCCCTAACCCTCATTGCTCCAAAGATGATGTATCAACCCTGTGTTCTGACCCCAACCATTAATTTGACCCCTAACCCTCATTGCTCCAAAGATGATGTATCAACCCTGTGTTCTGACCCCAACCATTAATTTGACCTCATGTCCAGGGATTTCAACCCTGTGTTTTCCATTAATTTGACCCCTAACCCTCAGACCTGTGTTCTGACCCCGACCATTAATTTGACCCCTAACCCTCATTGCTCCAGGGATGCTGTTTCAACCCTGTGTTCTGACCCCGACCCTTAATTTGGGATACTTGTAAGCCGTTGTTGGGTAAAGGCATCTGCTAAGTGACCTCATGTAATATCATTTCCAGACCATAATATACTTCACGCTGCTGAAATGCTTATATTAATAAAATTTAATAAAATTTGACCAGTTTTGAATTCCGCTGTATGAAATTTCAAAGTCGCCTACTTTGTTTTATTTACTGTTAATTATTATAATAATTTCATTATTTTAAATTCTGTCCATCCTCAGACCGGACGCTTTGGATCAGGACTCCGCCTCCACCAGCCACACACCCCGGGGGCGCGCCGCGGCCGGCAGGAAGCATCGCTTCGACCTCGCGGCCCGTACGTTGCTGGCTCGTGCAGGTACGACACACACAGAACACACCATAAAGCCGTGGATCGCATTTATTCATTCATTCATTCATTATCTCCCGCTTTATCCTATATTAGGGTCGCGGGGGGGTTCTCCATGCCCATCCAGGGGAGAACGTTTCGGTTGCTGGGCAGATACACTCAGGACAGGGCGCCAATCTATCGCTGGGCACACACTCACTCACACAGACACACTTTTATATGGGGCAATTTTGAGAACTCAATTGACTTGATCCATGTTTTTGGACTGTGGGAGGAAACCGGAGAACCCGGAGGAAACCCACGCAGATGGGGATTCGAACCGGGAATCCCTAGCGCTGAGAGGAGAACATGCCAACCACTAAGCCACCTCTAAATTGCTGCTATATAGTGTTTGTGTGTGTGTGAGTGTGTGCTCAGGGATTGGCACCCTGTTTTGTGTGTATCTGCCCAGTGCCAGATACGTTCTCCACGTTCTCTGGATAGGCATGGGGGAACAAAACTAATATTATTATTCTATAAACAACCTCATAATGCCAAATTGCCCCATATATAGTGGGCCCTAGGGATTCCCTTTTCGAATCCCAATCTGGGTGGAGTTTCCATGTTCTCCCCGTGTCTGCGTGGGTTTCCTCCGGGTTCTCCAGTTTCCTCCCACAGTCCAAAAACATGGATCAAGTCAATTGAGTTCTCCAAATTGCCCCATATATGGTGTGTCAAGCCACCGTGCCGCCGGATCGCGTTTATTGATGATTTATTCACAATAATACACAATCTTGAGAGACTTATTGCTTTTATATAACGGTTACATATCAGAAAAACACAAGGTTTGATTTATAAATGTGTTTATTGGAAGCAAAATCGTTAATAATCTAGTCTTCTGGTTTTTAAAGCAAACGCTGAGTAACCAGATTCCGTTTTTTGTAACAATGAATTACCACCATCTAGTGGGCAAATTACAAAATGCACTTTATTAAAAAGCATCAGGTAGAAATGTATTGTGATACAAACATAAAGCGCTCAGAGGTGTGTGTTGTCAGTAATGTATCACAGCCAATCATAATTAAGGCTCAGCCAATCAGAATTAAGGACAAGACCTTCCTGTTTTTGGGCGCGGTGGCTTAATGGTTGGCATGTTCTCCTCTCGGCACTAGACATTCCCGGTTCGAATCCCAATCTGGGTGGAGTTTCCATGTTCTCCCCGTGTCCGTGTGGGTGTCCTCCGGGTTCTCCGGTTTCCTCCCACAGTCCAAAAACATGGATCAAGTCAATTGAATTCTCCAAATTGCCCCATATAGAGTGTGTCTGTGTGAGTGAGTGTGTGTTCAGTGATGGATTGGCATCCTGTCCTGGGTGTATCTGCCCAGCGCCCGAAACTCCCCCCCCGGATGGGCATGGGGAACCCCCCCGCGACCCTAATAGAGGATAAAGCGGAAGATAATGGATGGATGGAAGCAAAATTGTTAATAATCTGGTCTTTTTTTTTAAAGTGAATGCTGAATAACGGATAAATACCGCCATCTGGTGGCCAGATTACAGAATGCCCTTTATTAAAAAGCATCAGGAAAAAAATGTATTGTGATACAAACGTAAAGCGGTCAGAGGTGTGTGTTGCCTTCAGTAATGTTGTCACAGCACGGCTCAGCCAATCCAAATTAAGGACCAAACCTAGCCCTTTTTATAAATATTCATTCCTTTATTCTGTATTCTGACTCGGTCCTGCTTTGTGTGTGTGTGTGTGTGTGTGTGTGTGTGTGTGTGTGTGTGTGTGTGTGTGTGTATGTGTGTGTGTGTAGCCGGCCTGTACCAATCAGTACACGCCCATCGCTCGCAGGTCCGACGGGAGAGTTCAGGCCTGCAGCAGGACGTGGGCTCCTTGAGTAATTACGATTTCAACCTGGATGAGGAGCTGGAGCTGGACCAAGAAGCAATGGAGGCCATGTTCACGCAGGAGCTAGCCTCCGACTCGGACATCCTGGGGATGTGGATCCCGGAGGTACTGGACTGGCCAACATGGGTGTGTGTGACTACAGCCTGAGGCTGCTACTAATCTCCTAATCAGTCTTTACCCTCATGACACCCCCTCTATACACACCGACACACATCTAGGTAAAGAGTACAGCAAGGCTACTTACGTTTACATTTACATTTGGTCATTTATTGGACGCTTTTATCAAGTTCAAGTAATTTATTTATGTTGCGCTTTTTACAACAGTACATTGTCACAAAGCAGCTTTACAGAATAGCCTTTAAACCCCCAAAGAGCAAGCTGAAGCGACAGTGGCAAGAAGAAACTCCCTGTTATGTTGTTATACAAGGAAGAAACCTTGGGAGGACCAAGACTCAGTGGGGGACTCCTCCTCCTTGAGCGGCCAGGCAGCAACAACAGTGTAGGACAGCTATGTAGAGATATTAAACAAATGGAAAAACTAACAACTGGAAAACTATATGTGAGTCCATTAGGGGGCGTCCTGCAGGACCGCCTTGTCAGGTCCATACAATATTCGTCAGCAGAGCCATGGATGAAGATCTCCAGGAAGCTCAAAATAATTTATTATTTGTTTTATCCAAAGCAACTTACAAGGTGAGCACAGGGTTAATCACAACATCCCTGGAGCAATGAGGGTTGAGGGTCTTGCTCAAGGACCCACATTGGTAACTTCAGTGGACCTGGGATTTGAACCCCCAACCTTCAGATTGATAGCCCAACACCCTGACCACTGAGCTACCACGTGAATAAAAAAAATATATACTTAGTGAATAAAGCCATTCATCCTCCATCGCTTGTCCGGGACACAGGGCATAGAACCCTAGACATCCCTATAGGGCTGCAACAATGAATCCATCCAGGGGAGAATGTTTGGGGCGCTGGGCAGATACACCCAGGACAGGGCGCCAATCTATCGCTGGGCACATTCACTCACACTATATGGGACAATTTGGAGAATTCACTTGACCTTGATCCATGTTTTTGGACTGTGGGAGGAAACCGGAGAACCCGGAGGAAACCCACGCGGACGCGGGGAGAACATGGAAACTCCACCCAGATGGGGATTCGAACCTGAATCCCTAGCGCTGAGAGGAGAACGTGCTAACCACAAAGCCACCGTGCCGCCCCCCTACTCAAATTTGTGTAATTAAATATTTGTTTACACACTACGCTACATTTTGTGTCAGTGTGTGTGTGAGATTTGTGTTTAATTGCTAATTGGACGACTTGGATACCTTAAACTCATACGGTAAATTAAGCCAAACATTTATTGACCTGTTTATTAAAGACATCAAAAAATTTTTGATCCGATTCATCGATTAATCGGAAAAATAATCGACCGATTAATCGATTATCAAAATAAACGTTAGTTGCAGCCCTACATCCCTATCCCCAGCTACCTCTCCTAGCTCTTCAGGATGGACACCGAGGAGATATATATATATATATATATATATATATATATATATATATATATATATATATATATATATATATATATATATATATATATATGTATGTATGTATACTGTATGTTGTCGTTCTGTGTGTGGCAGCATGTTTGCGAGTCGGAGGAGCGGGAGGAGGTCGTGATCTGCGAGCTGTGTGAGGCCAGCGTGGCCAGCTTCAACCAGCACATGAAGAAAACCCACCCAGGCTGCGGGCGCAGTGCCAACCGGCAGGGCTACCGCAGCAACGGCTCCTACGTGGACGGCTGGTTCGGGGGCGAGTGCGGGAGCGGCAACCCCTACTACCTGCTCTGTGGGAACTGCAGGGAAAAGTACTTGGGCATGAGAAGAAAGACCAAATCGTGCATGCCGGAGAGGTCAGTGTGTGTGTCTGTGTCCGTGTTTAAGATTTAAGTTGTATGTTTATGCCGTATTTACATTTTGTTTCTTATTTTTATATATTTTTTTTCAGATACAAAGGGCAAGCTCCGGATCTGCTTGGGAAGCAAGACAGCGTCAACGAAGGTAACCGTTTTATGGATTGCTATAGAAATTTCGTACCACTTGACCACATAAACTCACCTCCAGTCACGATGCGTGATATACAATACATTAATTTTCTTGATGTTATTAATAAACTGCGTTTTTTTTTTTTTTTTTTCTTTTTCTTTTTCTTTTTCGTTTTTTTAATTTGGCCACATGGTGGCGGTATTTGATTATTGGACAAACCGGAAACCTATTACTCTGGGTCAGTGTTCTCTCTAAAAACCATACTATATTACGTCACGGAACACCGGTTTATTAATTATTATACCTGTAATAAAAAATAAATACATTTATGAATATAACCAGGGCGGCACGTTGGCTTAGTAGTTGGCATGTTCTCCTCTCCGCGCTAGGTGTTCCCGGTTCGAATCCCAATCTGGGTGGAGTTTCCATGTTCTCCCCGTGTCCGTGCGGGTTTCCTCCGGGTTCTCCGGTTTCTTCCCACAGTCCAAAAACATGGATCACGGTCAACTGAATTCTCCAAATTGCCCCATATAGAGTGTGTTTGTGTGAGTGTGTGCCCAGCGATAGATTGGCGCCCTGTCCTGGGTGTATCTGCCCAGCGCCCGAAACGTTCTCCAATGGATGGGCATGGGGAACCCCCCCGCGTCCCTAATAGAGGATGAAGTGGAAGATAATGGATGGATGGATAGATGTTTTGTTATATACTACATAATCCTTTAAGGTCGTGGGGGGGTTCCCCATGCCCATCCAGGGGAAAACGTTTAGGGCGCTGGGTGCTGGCAGAACAGGGTGGCAATCTATCGCTAGGCACACGTTAATACAAACACATACACTATAAATGGGGCAATTTAGCATTATGAGGTTGTTTATTGAATAATGCTATTTATATTGTTCCCTCATGCCCATCCAGAGAACGTGGAGAAAGTTTTAGGTGCCAGTCTATCACTGGGTACACACTCACTCACACAGACACACTCTATATGGGGCAATTTGGAGAATCCAATTGACTTGATCCATGTTTTTGGACTGTGGGAGGAAACCGGAGAACCTGGAGGAAAACAACACGGACACGGGGAGAACATGGAACCTCCACCCAGATGGGGATTCGAACCGGGAATCCCTAGCGCTGAGAGGAGAACATGCCACCACTAAGCTACCGTGCCGCCACAAGGCGTGATATACAATACATTATTTTCCCAATGTTTTTTACTAAACTGTGTTCTGGCCACTAGATGGCAGTATTTGGTTGTTAGCAGTCATTGTACGTTTTAAAAACCGGACTAGATGACGTCGCGGAAGACCAGATTATTAACGATTGTTTTTAATAATCGCATTAATGAATCGAACCTTGTTTTTTGTATTATAGTGCGTTTGTAAGCGTTTTATAAACGCAATACGACACTCGTTGTGTATTATTCATTCATTAATTATCTTCTGCTTTATCCTCTATTAGGGTTGCGGGGGGGGGGAGGGGGGTTCCCCATGCCCATCCAGGGGAGAACGTGTCGGGCACTGGGCAGATACCCCCAGGACAGGGCGCCAATCTATCACTGGACACACTCTATATGGGGCAATTTGGAGAACTCTATTGACTTGATCCATGGTTTTGGACTGTGGGAGGAAACCGGAGAACCCGGAGGAATCCCACGCGGACACGGGGAGAACATGGAAACTACACCCAGATGGGATTCGAACCACTAAGCCACCATGCCGCCGGTTGTGTATCATTGTAAATAAATCCCGGAAAGGACGTGTAGTGGCGCCCTCTCGTACCTTCTTGCTATATTATATTTAGGGCTGTATTCAACTAAAGATTTTCATAGTCGAATCTGATTCGTCAGATTTTCCCTATAGTCGACTGATAGACGAATCAGTTAAAATTTCACCACAAGATGGCGCTATAAGCGTAGTTTTTAAAAAAGATTTTTTTTTTAATATTTTACTTGTTTTTCTTTTTTCTTTTTTTTTTCTAGAAATTAGGATGATTTTATTTGACAAAAGGCTATATATATAACGAAAACAAAGACATTTCATGTAAAAATTAATGCTTAGCAGCAGCCATGGACACCCCCATGTGGTCAAAATGGTACATTCGACTGAATGAGGTTCATAGTCGACTACGGTTCTCCGAATCGAATCGTCGAATCAGCGAATATTGCAGCTCACCCCTAATTATATTATATGTGTTATATTAAAGTCTTGATCTGCACTCCTTTTCCCTCAGAGACGAGCGTGTGGTTTGTGGTGGTGGACTGATGCCGTGTTGTTGTTTGTGTTCCTCAGAGGACTGGGACATGCTGGATGCCGATGACGCCGAGAGGTTGACGGGGGAGGAGGAGTTCGACCTGCTGCTGATGCCGCTCGGACTCAGCGAACGCAAAGTCGTTCCCGAGGCGGTCCATTTCCCCGACACGGACCCACTCGGCTCCTCGGTTGCTATGGTTACCGCCACCAACAGCATGGAGGAGACTCTTCTGCAGATCGGTAAGGCGATGACACACCCCGTTACATTTGAGTTGTTCGCTTCACTTGACTTGTATGCTTTCGACTTCGTGGCAACACTTTAGGGAAGGCCCTTGGTGTATAAACTCGCCAACCATTTTATTATATAATCTCCACTTACCATATAGATGGACTTTAGTATGTTCTCCAAAGATAAGAACTACAAAGTGACATAAAGTAGAGAAATGGATTTAATTGTACAAACACCACCTTAAATCTTTTTGTGGGGGTCCTTGTGATAGGAGAACATACTAAAGTACACTAACAAAGTACATAAATGGACTTAATTGTACACACATCACTATAAACTTTCTTTGTGGGGGGTCCTGATCGGAGAACATACTAAAGTGTCCTAGCAAAGTACAGAAATGGATTTAATTGTACAAACACCACCCTAAACGTTCTCTGTGGGGGACCTGATCATTGGAGAACATACTAAAGTACACTAACAAAGTACATAAATGGATTTAATTGTACACACATCACTATAAACTTTCTCTGTGGGGGACCTGATCATTGGAGAACATACTAAAGTACACTAACAAAGTACATAAATGTATTTAATTGTACAAACACCACCTTAAACGTTCTCTGTGGGGGACCTGATCATTGGAGAACATTCTAAAGTACACTAACAAAGTAGAGACGCAAATTTAATTGTATAAATTCCACATTAAACCCTCTTTGTGGGGGGTCCTTGTGATAGGAGAACATACTAAAGTGTTCTAACAAAGTACAGAAATGGATTTAATTGTACACACATCACTATAAACCTTCTTTGTGGGGGTCCTGATGACTGGAGAACATACTAAAGTACTCTAACGAAGTAGAGAAATGGATTTAATTGTATAAACACCACCTTAAATCCTCTTTGTGGGGGGTCCTGATGACTGGAGAACATACTAAAGTACACTAACGAAGTAGAGAAATGGATTTAATTGTATAAACATCACCTTAAACCGTTTTGTGGGGGTCCTGATGACTGGAGAACATACTAAAGTACACTAACAAAGTACAGAAATGGATTTAATCGTACAAACAGCACCTTAAACCTTCTCTGTGGGGGGTCGGGTCTCGTCCACAGGTTGTCAGAGTTCCGTGGATAAAAGTTCCTCGGGCCGGATGTCTTTGGGCGAGCAGGCGGCCGGCCTGCAGGGTTCCGCCGATCGGACGGTCGCTCTGAGACGGATCGTGGCCGCCACTCAGGTCCTGCTGGCCAGAACGATGGTCATGAGAGCGTTGTCCCTGCTGTCCGTCAGGTGGGCTCCCGAATTCGGTTCTGGTCGTTGAGCTTTGGAACGTGCGTCTAATGCAGTGATTCTCAATTATTTTCTGTTAAGCCCCCCCTAGGAAGTACATATGTCTATAAATTTACCTCTATTATAACTAGGGGTGAGCTGCAATATTCGCTGATTCGACGATTCGATTCAGAGAACCGTAGTCGACTATGAACCTCATAGTCGAATGGCCATTTTGACCACATGGGGGCGCCCATGGCTGCTGCTAAGCATTAGTTTTTACATGAAATGTCTTTGTTTTCGTTATATATATAGCCTTTTGTCAAATAAAATCATCCTAATTTCTGTTAATATATTTTTTAAATGATGTGTGCGCTTTAACAATATAAGATATATAACAAAATATAAAAAAAAACTTTTTTAAAAACCACGCTTATAGCGCCATCTTGTGGTGAAATTTTAACTGATTCGACTATCAGTCGACTATAGGGAAAATCTGACGAATCAGATTCGACTACGAAAATCTGTAGTTGAATACACCCCTAGTCAGAACTAATGTCTCCAACGTGTCCGTTTTGCAGCACAGCTTTTCTGAAGTAGTTTTCATAAAGCGGGATGATTGCTGGTTATACGCGTCACGTTTACGATATAAAAACTCAAGCGGTTATCAGCGTGATCGGGGTGGAATGTCTTTAAGTGACGCCTTCATTAATTTGGCTTCACGTTGTCCGCTGCCAACATTTAAAGACACGGAGGACACACCGGTCTTTCTTCGTCTCCACCTTCGTTACAGTGAAACCAAGCGCTACATACACTTTCCTCGTTTTAGTTTTCGGTTGACTTTTATTGCTCTCATTATCTTCGTCTCTCTCCTCGTCTCTGTTAAATATTTCTCCATGTTCTCTTTTGAGGGTTTGTTCAGTACACTTAATATCACTTGCTCTGTGATATCTTATGTGCCCCCCCAGGGGGCGCCCCCCACTATTTGAGAAGCACTGCTCTAATGGTTCTCCTCATCCCTCAGTGGTTCCAGCTGCAGCCTCGCCGCCGGCCTGGAGTCCTTGGGTCTCACGGACATCCGGACCCTGGTGCGCCTGATGTGCCTGGCGGCGGCGGGTCGGGCCGGTCTGTCGACGGGACTGGCTTCGGGTTCCGGCTGTTCGGAGCGTCCTCGGGGGTCCACCAAACCCACCAAACCCATTTCTTGCCTGGCGTATCTGTGCACGGCGGTGGGCTGCCTGGCGTCCAGCAGTCCCAGCGCCGCCAAGCTGCTCGTCCAGCTGTGCACCCAGGTACGGCCCGCTCACCGAGCTCGCCGTCCTGCGCCATTCCCCCTTCTGAGTTCCTTTCTCGTCCCCGCAGAACCTGATCTCGGCCGCCACGGGGATGAACCTGACCACCGTGGACGATCCCATCCAGAGGAAGTTCCTCCCCAGTTTTCTCCGCGCCGTGGCCGAGGAGAACAAGCTCGTGACCTCGCCCAACTTCGTGGTGACGCAGGCGCTGGTGGCGCTGTTGGCCGATAAGGGAGCCAGACTCCGAAATGGCTACGACAAGAGCGAATCGGAAAAGAGAGGTTCGTTCCACGCAGTACGCCCCGGGAAACACTCACCGGCCACTTTATTAGGTACAACTGCCGACATGTGGCAGGAGCAGCTTAATACCGCTTAGCTTTACGTGAATGTAGTGAGTAGGGGTGAGCTGCAATATTCGCTGATTCGACGATTCGATTCGGAGAACCGTAGTCGACTATGAACCTCATAGTCGAATGTACTATTTCATGGGGGAGCCCATGGCTGCTGCTAAGCATTAGTTTTTACATGAAATGTCTTTGTTTCCGCTATATATATATAGCCTTTTGTCAAATAAAATCATCCTAATTTCTAGAAAAAAAAGAAAAACAAAAAAAAAAGGTTTTCTTTTGTTAGAAAAACAAGTAAAATATAAATAAATATTTTTTTTAAAAAAACACGCTTATAGCGCCATCTTGTGGTGAAATTTTAACTGATTCGACTATCAGTTGACTATAAGGAAAATCTGACGAATCAGATTCGACTATGAAAATCCTTAGTTGAATACACCCCTAGTAGTGAGCTTTACACTTACTCACACAGACACACTCTATATGGGGCAATTTGGAGAATTTAATTCACCTTGATGGCGGCACGGTGGCTTAGTGGTTAGCACTAGGGGTGTCTTCAACTAAGGATTCTCATAGTCGAATCTGATTCGTCAGATTTTCCCTATAGTCGACTGATGGTCGAATCAGTTAAAATTTCACCACAAGATGGCGCTATAAGCGTGGTTTTTAAAAAATATTTTTTTTTATATTTTGTTATATATTTTATATTGTTAAAGCGCACACATAATTAAAAAAAAATATTAACAGAAATTAGGATGATGTTATTTGACAAAAGGCTATATATATAACGAAAACAAAGACATTTCATGTAAAAACTAATGCTTAGCAGCAGCCATGGGCGCCCCCATGTGGTCAAAATGGTACATTCGACTATGAGGTTCATAGTCGACTACGGTTCTCCGAATCGAATCGTCGAATCAGCGAATATTGCAGCTCACCCCTAGTCAGCACGTTCTCCTCTCAGCACTAGGGATTCCCGGTTCGAATCCCCATCTGGGTGGAGTTTCCATGTTCTCCCCGTGTCCGCGTGGGTTTCCTCCGGGTTCTCCGGTTTCCTCCCACAGTCCAAAAACATGGATCAAGTCAATTGAATTCTCAAAATTGCCCCATATAGAGTGTGTCTGTGTGAGTGTGTGCCCAGCGATAGATTGGTTGCCCAGCGCCCGAGACGTTCTCCCCTGGATGGGCATGGGGAACCCCACCGCGACTCTAATAGAGGATAAAGCGGGAGATAACGAATGAGTGAATAATTCACCTTGATCCATGTTTTTGGACTGTGGGAGGAAACCGGAGAACCCGGAGGAGACCCACGCAGACACGGGGAGAACATGGAAACTCCACCCAGATTGGGATTCGAACCGGGAATCCCTAGCGCTGAGAGGATTGGTGTCCTGTCCTGGGTGTTTCAGCCCACTGCCAGTTCCCGAAACCCCCCCACCCACCCCACACACACACACACACGCACACACACACTTTTAGAGAACCAGGCTAATGATGTGACCTTGATGCAGCTTCAGCAGCGGACATCTTGTCGTCCCCTTTGCTGGATTATTGTATTTATTATTTTTTTATTTATCTCCTTCACTCATTTCTCTCATTGTGTTTTGTGTCCATCCCTCATGGTGCGGCCCCGCCCGGTCCCGTCTGCTCCGTGCAGGCTTAACGTCCTCTCTCTATGCCCACCTCTCCTCTGCCCCTCCTGCTGTAGGCCCGTTGGAGCTGGCCAACGCGCTGGCGGCGTGCTGCCTCTCGTCCCGCCTCTCGTCGCAGCATCGGCAGTGGGCGGCGCAGCAGCTGGTGCGCACGCTGGCGGCCCATGACCGAGACAACCAGAGCCAGCCGCAGACCTTCGCTGACATGGCCGGAGACCTGCGCAAGTGCTCCAGCATCAAGCTCGAGGCTCATCAGGGACGAGTGAGGCCCCGATACACATCGTTCACCTTTGACTTATTCGGTTATGGCGTCCGAACCAAAGCCCAACGTCATTGTGTCGACTAATATTTAAACATTTATGTAGATCTATGGGCGGCTTAGTGGTTAGCATGTTCTCCTCTCAGTGCTAGGGATTCCCGGTTCGAATCCCCATCTGGGTGGAGTTTCCATGTTCTCCCCGTGTCTGCGTGGGTTTCCTCCGGGTTCTCAGGTTTCCTCCCACAGTCCAAAAACAAGGTTCCAAGTAAAATTGGGTGCACTAAATTGCCCCTATATAGTGTGTGTGTTGAATCCCAATCTGGGTGGAGTTTCCATGTCCTCCCCGTGTCCGCGTGGGTTTCCTCCGGGTTCTCGGGTTTCCTCCCACAGTCCAAAAACAAGGTTCCAAGTAAAATTGGGTGCACTAAATTGCCCCTATATAGTGTGTGTGTTGAATCCCAATCTGAGTGGAGTTTCCATGTTCTCCCCGTGTCCGCGTGGGTTTCCTCCAGGTTCTCGGGTTTCCTCCCACAGTCCAAAAACAAGGTTCCAAGTAAAATTGGGTGCACTAAATTGCCCCTATATAGTGTGTGTGTTGAATCCCAATCTGGGTGGAGTTTCCATGTTCTCCCCGTGTCCATGTGGGTTTCCTCTGGGTTCTCCGGTCTCCTCCCACAGTCCAGAAACATGGATCAAGTCAATTGTATTCTCCAGATTCCCCCATATAGAGTGTGTTTGTGTGAGTGAGTGTGCCCAGCGATGGATTGGCGCCCTGTCCTGGGTGTATCAGCCCAGCGCCCAAAACATTCTCCCCTGGATGGGCATGGGGAACCCCCCCGCGAGGTTCTAATAGAGGATAAAGCTGAAGATGATGGATGGATGGATAAACATTTATGTAGATCTACGGGCGGCACGATGACTTAGTGGTTGGCATGTTCTCCTCTCAGCGCTAGGGATTCCCGGTTGAAATCCCCATCTTGGTGGAGTTTCCATGTTCTCCCCATGTCCACGTGGGTTTCCTCCGGGTTCTCGGGTTTCCTCCCACAGTCCAAAAACAAGGTTCCAAGTAAAATTGGGTGCACTAAATTGCCCCTATATAGTGTGTGTGTTGAATCCCAATCTGGGTGGAGTTTCCATGTTCTCCCCGTGTCCATGTGGGTTTCCTCTGGGTTCTCCGGTCTCCTCCCACAGTCCAGAAACATGGATCAAGTCAATTGTATTCTCCAGATTCCCCCATATAGAGTGTGTTTGTGTGAGTGAGTGTGCCCAGCGATGGATTGGCGCCCTGTCCTGGGTGTATCTGCCCAGCGCCCGAAACGTTCTCCCCTGGATGGGCATGGGGAACCCCCCCCCCCCCCCGCGACCCTAATAGAGGATAAAGCGGAAGATGATGGATGGATGGATAAACATTTATGTAGATCTACGGGCGGCACAGTGGCTTAGTGATTAGCATGTTCTCCTCTCAGCACTAGGGATTCCCGGTTCGAATCCCCATCTGGGTGGAGTTTCCATGTCCTCCCCGTGTCCGCGTGGGTTTTCTCCGGGTTCTCCGGTTTGCTCCCACAGTTTGAAAACATTCATCAAGGTGAATTGAATTCTCCAAATTGCCTCATATAGAGTGTGTCTGTGTGTGTGTATGCCCAGCGATAGCTTGGTGCACTGTTCTGGGTGTATCTGCCCAGCGGTCAAGATGATCTCCCCTGGATGGGCATGGGGAACCCCCCCGCGACACTAATAGAGGATAAAGCGGAAGATGATGGATGGATGGATGTAGATCTACTCAACGTGCTAATAGAACTATGTTTTTCAGGTGATCTCTTGCGGATGGAGCAGCAGAAACGGGCTTTTAGCCACCAGTGGAACCCATGGCACCGTTCGTGTGTGGAACGTGACCAGGAACCAGTACACGCTGCAGCAGACCTGCGTCTTCAACAAGACGTGAGCGTGGAATTTCATATTTCATTAAATATGAGAGTTGAAGTGCAGGGTCAGCTTTATATTCCTGTGTTCTCAGAGCTGGCTCGCCCGATGAGTGTGTGAGTGGACTGGGATCTCCAGGGGATCCCAGTCTGGCACCGGTGGCCTGGAGTGTGAGTGGGAAGTTCCTGGCTGCTGCAATGGAGAAAATGGTGAACATCTGGCAGGTTAATGGTGAGTTTTGGATTCAGTAGGATGAGAAATGATCGTCTACTGAAGGACTGAGTAACAACACACCTTAAATAAATGTGTCTGCTAAAGAACGTCTCATGGTGCTGTTCCCAAATCAGACTAAAGGTTTTAGTAAGGTTGTTTTTTATGGCGCTTTTGTAGGAGATCCACAGCAACTTGACGTCCGAGTCACTGCATCCTTTTGATGTGTGCTGATCCTTTGGAGAACCACAGAACAAAGAAAAACACCACTAAAAACAAAACAAATCTGCCATTAAGAAACTAAAACAGCCACTAAAAAATTTTAATAAAATAAATCTGCTACTAGAAAAAAAAATTCAGCCACAAAAAAAATTAATTAATAGAACAATAAATAAATTTGCCATTAGGAAAAAAAAATCATTCATTCATTCATTCATTATCTTCCGCTTTATTCTCTATTAGGCTCGCGGTGGGGTTCCCCATGCCCATCCAGGGGAGAACGTCTCGGGCGCTGGGCAGATACACCCAGGACAGGGCGCTAATCCATCGCTGGGCACACACTCACTCACACAGACACACTCTATATGGGGCAATTTTGGAGAATTCAATTGACTTGATCCATGTTTTTGGACTGTGGGAGGAAATCGGAGAACCCGGAGGAAACCCATGCGGACACGGGGAGAACATGGAAACTCCACCCAGATGGGGATTCGAACCGGGAATCCCCAGCACTGAGAGGAGAACGTGCTAACCACTAAGCCACCGTGCCGCCTGAATAAAAATCAGCCACTTAAAAAATTAATAAATAGAATAAGAAATAAATTTGCCACTAGGAATAAAAATCTGCCTCTAAATAAATAAATAAATATAATAAATAAATTTGCCATTATGAAAAAATCAGCCACTAAAATAAATAAATAAATAAATAGAACATTAAAAAAATTTGCCATTAGGAAAATAAATCAGCCACTAAAAAAATTCAGAAATAAATAGCATAATAAATAAATGTGCCCTTAGGAATAAAAATTAGACTCTGAAATAAATAGATAAATAGGATTAATACATAAATTTCCATTAGGGGAAAAAAAAATCAGCCACTAAAAAAAAACATGAACAAAAAAAAAAAATAAATAAACTACTACAAAATAAACATCAGCCACTATAAAATAAATAAATGAAATAATCTGCCACTGAAAAAAATGTAAAAAACATCAACTAAAAAAAAAAATCTGCCACTGGAAAAAAGGAAACAGTCTTTTAAAGAACCTAGACGTATCATCCTGTGAAAAGCGGAGCAGTTAATATGAACTGTGTTTGTGTTTTTAGGTGGTAAGGGGTTATTAGACATGCAGCCTCACTGGGTCTCATCACTAGCGTGGCCTGAAAACCAACCGGCGGCTCTTTTAGAGGAGGAACCTCGGGAGCTCCTGCTGGTCGGACGTATAGACGGAACCCTGGGTTTGCTTGAGGTCCTGGATCCGTCCACCATGCACCGGACCGAACTGCAGCACTGCTATCGAAAAGATGGTAACGAAGCTTGAAACCTCATTCCTTCTTTAAATTTGCCCCCCCCCTTCCCACTGTGTGTCATACTCATGTTCTCCTCCCAATGATTTAGTGGCAGTGATGCACATTGCGTGGTACAGTGAGGACCGTCCATTCGCAGTCGGCTATGCCGATGGGAAGCTTCTGATTGGCTGTATGAAAGCCTTGGAAAATGGATCGGTGGTTGTCATCGACGCACATAAGGTAGGCCCCCTTGTGGATATGATTTGAACAGCATGTGCCCATCAACCCAATTCCTGCATACGTTCCCTCTCAGGAGAGCATCTCTTCATTACAATGGGCTCCAGACGGTCAGATCCTTTTAAGCTGTGCCAAAGAAGAGGTGGTACACATGTGGGCCGAGTCGGCGGCGGGACCTGGTAGGAGCTGGACCTGTCTCCAGAGCATCACTTGCCCCAGTGTGGTCAATGCGGTGGCCTGGTGCAGCCTCACCGGACAGGAACCCAAAGCTCTGAACATGATGGCTGTGTACGTAGATCCCGATCAGACCTGGCGCCCGTGCCTCGACTGCGTCGTCAGCCGTTTTAACCGTTTCTGCTCCACAGCTGTTGCCAAAACGGGCTCGTGTCCGTGTGGACGGTACCGCAGGACCCCTCGGCCTTCTCTCAGCCCGGCTCATGTAGCACGGAGGCCTGGTGGGAAATGGATTCGAAGCCTAAACCCAAGGTATGTTCTGGTTACCACAACGGCGCTGTCGTAGCTCTGACCTCCACTCACACGTCTCTTGTGTTTTTTCAACAGCTGACTCCGAAGAGATGTGAATCGGCCGTGTGCGTCTTCCAGCTGCGAGGTCACATGACTCCAGTGAGGACGCTGGCGTTCAGTCCCGACGGCCTGGCGCTGGTGTCGGGGGGTGTCGGAGGACTCGTGAACGTCTGGTCACTGAGGGTCTGTTTCTCTTACGGTTATTTACAATCTGATTCATGAGCCGTGGAACCGCACAGCACCACCGGCAGGGTGAAATTTGGGTGGTGTATTTGGGTGTTTATTATCGCCCATAATAAAATATTTATCATGTCCAACCATAGGGCGATCTCACCAAGGGTCGCCCCATAGGGCATTCGCTGTAATGGTTGGCCCATAGGGTGATCGCACCAAGGACCTCCCCATAGGTCGATTGCACCAAGGACCTCCCCATAGGCGATCGCGCCAATGGTTGCCCCATAGGGCGATCGCACCAAGGGTTGGCCAATAGGGCATTCGCTGCAATGGTTGGCCCATAGGGTGATCGCACCAAGGACCTCCCCATAGGGCGATTGCACCAAGGACCTCCCCATAGGCGATCGCGCCAATGGTTGCCCCATAGGGCGATTGCACTTATGGTCGCCCCATAGGGCGATCGCACCCATGGTTACCCCGTAGGGCAATCGCACCAATGGTCGCCCCATGGAGCGAATGCACCATTGGTTGCCCCATAGGGCGATCGCACCAAGGGTTGGCCCATAGGGCATTCGCTGCAATGGTTGGCCCATAGGGTGAGCGCACCAAGGACCTCCCCATAGGCGATCGCGCCAATGGTTGCCCCATAGGGCGATCGCACCCATGGTTGCCCCATAGGGCAATCGCACCAATGGTCGCCCCATGGAGCGAATGCACCATTGGTTGCCCCATAGGGCGATCGCACCGAGAGTCGGACCATAGGGCGATCGTGCCCATGGTGTCCCCATAGGGTGATTGCACCAAGGGTCGCCCCATAGCACAATTGCACCAAGGGTTGTCCCATAGAGCGAATGCACCATTAGGACTTAGGATCTTAAAAAACAAGTCCTAACGTAATTAACGCATTTAAAGGAATATTAAAGATTACATTTAATTGTGTATAAATTCCTGTGGACTGTATAATAAATAATCGTCAAGTCAATTATTCCAGGAGTGCGCAAACTATTTGTTTGTTCTGTGTGTGGAACCGAAGGTAACTTTATATATGCATGTGTGTACAGGATGGTTCCGTGCTGCAGACTGCGGTTGCTGGTTCTGGAGCTGTTCAGAACACCGTGTGGATCCCGGACGTGGGTGTGGCCGTCTGTTCCAATCGCTCAAAGGTGACTCTTTTTTTTTTTTATATATATTCATTCATTCATTATCTCCCGCTTTTATCCTCTATTAGGGTCGTGGTGGGGTTCCCCATGCCCATCCAGGGGAGAACGTCTCGGGCACTGGGCAGATAGGCCCAGGACAGGACGCCAATCCATCGCTGGGCACACACTCACTCACACAGACACACTCTATATGGGGCAATTTTTAGAATTCAATTGACTTGATCCATGTTTTTGGACTGTGGGAGGAAACCGGAGAACCCGGAGGAAACCCACGCGGACACGGGGAGAACATGGAAACTCCACCCAGATGGGGATTCGAACCGGGAACCCCTAGCGCTGAGAGGCGAACATGCTAACCACTAAGCCACCGTGCCGCCTTGGTGGTATATAGTAAGCAGTGAATTGGCCTAATAGAAATATAATATAATATAATATAATATAATAAGTCGATTAAGAGCTCGTTCTGTAATGTTTGCTTCTGCCCTATAGGTGGCGCACTACCTCTTGTGTTGTATTGTGACTCTGTTTCTTGCTGAATCTCCCTGTAGGATGTTTTCGTCGTCAACTGCTCCACTGAGTTCATGGCAGCGAATCACGTGTTGGCGACCTGCCGCACTGCACTGAAGAAGCAGGGGGTTGTGGGCCTCAATGTGGCCCCCTGCATGAGGGCATTCCTGGAGAGACTTCCCATCATGCAAGTATTGTACCCATTAGGCTATCGCACCAAGGATTGACCCCATAGGACGATCACACAACTGTTGCCCCATAAAGTTGATTGCACCAATTCTACTGTATAATGTATGAGGCATTATGGGTAATTATGAGCAGCTGATTTGTTCATTTGCCTTAAACACTGATATCGGTTCGGTCTCCGCAGCCGCACGTGGTGTGTGGAGAGCAGCTGATCCACAGCCCCTACATGCAGTGTTTGGCCTCCCTGGCGGTGGGACTCCAGCTGGACGCTCTGCTGTGTCGCGCCCCAGTGCCCCCTCACCTGACCCATTGCCCCGACTCGCCCTGCAGCCCCTCGTCCTGCTCTCCCGTCTCATCGACGGCCCAATCCCACATGCATCCGTGGGGCAGCACCGACTGGGCGTGGCTCCAGTGCTTCTCCACCACCGTGAAGACGGCCGAGGCTCTCGCCCGCGGACATCCCTTCCCCGAATCCTTCGACGTGCCCGATCTAGAACCCGTGGCCAAAGACAAACTGGCTCTGCTCATGGTGAGTGCCTTCAGCAGGTGTGCTGACTGATTCACTATGACTTCCTCTAAAGCAGTGATTCTCAATTATTTTCTGTTAAGCCCCCCCCCCCCTAGGAAGAAGAAAACATTTTGCCCCCCCCCCCCACACACACACACATACACGCACACACACACCCCCCCCCACATGACAAAATGGGATGAAAAAGTATTTTTACACGCCCTCTGTAGTATCATTTTTATAACATTCATTCATTCATTATCTCCCGCTTTATCCTCTATTAGGGTCGTGGTGGGGTTCCCCATGCCCATCCAGGGGAGAACGTCTCAGGCGCTGGGCAGATACACCCAGGACAGGACGGCAATCCATCGCTGGGCACACACTTACTCACACAGACACACTCTATATGGGGCAATTTGGAGAATTCAATTGACTTGATCCATGTCTTTGGACTGTGGGAGAAAACCGGAGAACCCGGAGGAAACCCACACGGACATGGGGAGAACATGGAAACTATAGAGTGTGTATGTCTGTTTGAGTGAGTGCCCAGCGATAGATTGGTGTCCTGTCCTAAGTGTATCTGCCCAGCGCCCGAGACGTTCTCCCCTGGATGGGCATGGGGAACCCCCCCCCGTGACCCTAGTATAAGATAAAGCAGAAGATAATGGATGGATGGATAGTTTTTTACATCAGTACATCATCACAAAGCAGCTTTACAGTGTTATAAACACGGGGAGAACATGGAAACTCCACCCAGATAGGGATTCGAACCGGGAGAACGTGCCAACCACTAAGCCACCGTGCCGCCCTCTTTTATAACAATGTCTCCTTATTAACAATAAAGAAAACAAAAAAGAAAGAAATAGAGATCAACTTACAACAAAGAATCATTTGATTAACTTTGTTTTTTAGTTTGTAACAGAAACGAATGAAATCCTTATTTAAACCAGAAACATTTTACATACTGAAAAATAAAATGAAATAAAATCAATAAATAATAATAAATTCGAGGCACGGTGGCTTAGTGGTTGGCATGTTCTCCTCTCAGCACTAGGGATTCCCGGTTCGAATCCCCATCTGGGTGGAGTTTCCATGTTCTCCCCGTGTCCACGTGGGTTTCCTCTGGGTTCTCCGGTTTCCTCCCACAGTCCAAAAACATGGATCAAGGTCAATTGAATTCTCCAAATTGCCCCATATAGAGTGTGTTTTTCTGTGTGAGTGAGTGTGTGCCCAGCGATGGATTGGCGCCCTGTCAAGCGCCCGAAACGTTGGGCATGGGGCATACCTTATTGCTTTACTATGTGTTGGTTAACGTGCTATGGATTGCCAGTTCGAATCCCCATCTGGGTGGAGATTCCATGTTCTCCCCGTGTCCGCGTGGGTTTCCTCCGGGTTCTCCGGTTTCCTCCCACAGTCCAAAAACATGGATCAGGTCAACTGAATTCTCCAAATTGCCCCATATAGAGTGTGTCTGTGTGAGTGAGTGTGTGCCCAGCGATGGATTGGCACCCTGTCCTGGGTCTATCTGCCCAGCGCTTGAAACGTTCTCCCCCCCCCCCCCCGCGCGACCCTAATAGAGGATAAAGTGGAAGATAATGGATGAATAAATGAATAATAAATTCAAATTCATCAGCAACATTAATTCAGCAGCACAATTTATTAACACTTTAACTACAAAACAAAAATGAATGCGACAATTTGTCCCGTTTTTTATTTATTAATTTTTTTATAATCAAAATGAGGAAGTCAGAACTGATGTCTCCAACACGTCCGTTTTGCAGCACGGCTTTTCTGATGTAGTTTTCATAAAGCGGGATGATCGCTGGTTATACTCGTCACGTTTACGATTTAAAAACTCAAGCGGTTATCAGCGTGATCGGGGTGGAATGTCTTTAAGTGACGCCTTCATTTATTTGGCTTCACGCTGTCCGCTGCCAACATTTAAAGACACAGAAGACACACCGGTCTTTCTTCGTCTCCCACCTTTAGTTACAGTGAAGTTACAGTTACAGTGAAGTTACAGTTACAGTGAAGTTACAGTGAAGTTACAGTGAAGTTACAGTTACAGTGAAGTTACAGTGAAGTTACAGTGAAGTTACAGTTACAGTGAAGTTACAGTTACAGTGAAGCCAAAGCGCTACACTCGCTTCGTCATGTTTCCTCGTTTTAGTTTTCGGTTGACTTTTGTTGCTCTCATTATCTTCGTCTCTCTCCTCGTCTCTGTTAAATATTTGTCCATGTTGTCTCTTGAGGGTTTGTTCAGTACACTTAATATCACTTGCTCTGTGATATCTTATGTGCACCCCCCCTCCCCAGGGACTGCTCTAAAGTGTGTGTGTGTGTTTGTGTGTGTGTGTGTGTCACAGGACAACAGTAAATGGGTTCCAGGGATGGACGAGCAGATCATGTCATGGGCCACCACCAGACCAGAGGTACCAGATGTGTGACATCAAGAGTTTTCGTGCCAAAGAAAAACAGTGTTGTGATGTCATAATGTTTTTTTTTTTTTAATGGTCATTTAAAGGACTGGCACCTCGGAGGGAAGTGTGACGTGTACCTGTGGGGGGCTGGTCGCCACGGTCAGCTTGCAGAGGCAGGACGGAACATTCTGGTGCCCACGCCTGCTCCCTCCTTTTCTCAGGCTCAACAGGTTAGTCGTGGACTTTCTCACTAAACACCCTCTCACACACACACACACACACACATATACACACCCTCACACACACACACACACACACACACAGCGAGTTGTTTATTAGGAAGTCTGTACTAGTACTGCGTTCCTAATGAATGCAATAATGCTACTAATAATTCATTCATTCATTCATTATCTCCCGCTTTATCCTCTATTAGGGTCGCGGTGGGGTTCCCCATGCCCATCCAGAGGAGAACGTCTCGGGCGCTGGGCAGATACACCCAGGACAGGACGCCAATCCATCGCTGGGCACACACTCACTCACACAGACACACTCTATATGGGGCAATTTTTGAGAATTCAATTCACTTGATCCATGTTTTTGGACTGTGGGAGGAAACCGGAGAACCCGGAGAAAGCCCACGCAGACACGGGGAGAACATGGAAACTCCACCCAGATGGGGATTCGAAACGGGAATCCCTAGCGCTGAGAGGAGAACATGCCAACCACTAAGCCACCGTGCCGCCTGCTACTAATAAGTTCAAGTAATTAATTTATAGATCGTTTTTGACAACGGGGCGGCACGGTGGCTTAGTGGTTGGCATGTTCTCCTCTCAGCGCTAGGGATTCCAGGTTCAAATCCCAATCTGTGTGGAGTTTCCATGTTCTCCCCGTGTCCACGTGGGTTTCCTCCGGGTTCTCCGGTTTCCTCCCACAGTCCAAAAACATGGATCAAGTCAATTAAATTCTCAAAATTGCCCCATATAGAGTGTGTTTGTGTGAGTGAGTGTGTGCCCAGCGATGGATTGGCGTCCTGTCCTGAGTCTATCTGCCCAGCGCCCGAAACGTTCTCCCCTGGATGGGCATGGGGAACCCCCCGCGACCCTAATATAGGATAAAACAGAAGATAATGAATGAATGAAAAAAAATTGCCATTTTGCATTGTACTGCTGCCACCTGGTGGACAGACTGAGGATTGCAGGGATGAGAAGATGAAGATGCTGATGTGTTTGGAATGGCTCTTCGCAGGTCGTGTGTGGACAGAACTGCACGTTTGTGATCCTGGCCAACGGAACAGTTTCTGCGTGTGGAGAGGGCAGTTACGGGCGTCTGGGGCAGGGCAACTCTGATGATCTGCACATTCTAACGGTCATCTCAGCGCTACAGGGTAATGATAGGACAATGGGAGAAATGATATCTATATTAGGTAATGTACACTGCCTGGCCAAAATTAAGGCCACATTCTCGGATATTTGTGTGTGTGTGTGTGTGTGTGTGTGTGTGTGTGTAGGATTTGTGGTAACTCAGCTGGTGAGCTCCTGTGGGTCCGATGGCCACTCTATGGCTCTGACTGAGAGCGGTGAAGTGTTCAGCTGGGGAGACGGTGACTATGGCAAACTGGGTCACGGCAACAGCGACCGCCAACGGAGACCGCGACAGATCGAGGCTCTCCAAGGAGAGGAGGTGGTGCAGGTGTGTTACCGAATTACACACACATCAAATAATGATGGATTTTATTTACTACAGTAACCATGGTACTAACTATTTATATATATATATATATATATATATATATATATATATATGTGTGTGTGTGGCGGCACGGTGGCATAGTGGTTAGCATGTTTTCCTCTCAGCGCTAGGGATTCCCGGTTCGAATCCTAATCTGTGTGGAGTTTCCATGTTCTCCCCGTGTCCGTGTGGGTTTCCTCCGGGTTCTCCGGTTTCCTCCCACAGTCCAAAAACATGGATCAATTTCAATTGAATTCTCCAAAATTGCCCAAATGGCTTAGTGGTTGGCATGTTCTCCTCTCAGCACTAGGGATTCCCGGTTCGAATCCCCATCTGGGTGGAGTTTCCATGTTCTCTCCGTGTCCACGTGGGTTTCCTCCGGGTTCTCCGGTTTCCTCCCACAGTGCAAAAACGTTCATCAAGGTCAATTGAATTCTCTAAATTGTCCCATATAGAGTGTGTCTGTGTGAGTGAGTGTGTGTGAGTGAGTGTGTGCCCAGCGATGGATTGGCGTCCTGTCCTGCGATAGATTGGCGGCCTGTCCTGGGTCTATCTGCCCAGCGCCCGAAACGTTCTCACCTGGATGGGCATGGGGAACCCCCCCCGCAACCCTAGTAGAGGATAAAGCGGAAGATAATGGATGGATGGAAGGCACGGTGGCTTATCGGTTAGCATGTTCTCCTCTCAGCACTAGGGATTCCCGGTTCGAATCCCCATCTGGGTGGAGTTTCCATGTTTTCCCCGTGTCCGTGTGGGTTTCCTCTGGGTTCTCCGGTTTCCTCCCACAGTCCAAAAACATGGATCAAGATCAATTGAATTTCCCCCCCCCCCGATCCATAATGCATGGATATATATATATATATATATATATATATATATATATATATATATATATATATAATGTCAGGTGTGTTTGATGATTGGGTTGCGCATGTCGTTGCAGATGTCTTGTGGGTTTAAACACTCGGCTGTGGTGACGGCTGATGGGAAACTCTTCTGCTTTGGCAACGGAGACTACGGCAGGTTGGGTTTGGGAAACACCTCCAACAAGAAGTTACCGGAGAGAGTCACCGCGCTGGACGGTCACCAGATCAGTCAGGTAACACAACCAGACCTGCCGTCAGATTAATTTAGGAAATTTAGCAGGCAGTGTGAAAGTTGGTATGTTCTCCTTTTGTCAGCACGGGTTTCCGTCCCTAATGTAAACATTGCTGGTGTTCTCAGTCACCTGAACCAAAAAAATTGTGCATGTGCACGTGTGTGTAAATGACATGGTGTCTTTGTGATAGACTGGCAACCCACTTTTCACCTATTTCACTGGGCTAAGCTCCAACATGTGCAAACCAAATCCGGATACACAGCTTACACATAAGATCAAACTAAATCTCTATGAGCATTAAAGGTTATCACTCACCTTAATTTAATATCCCGATGAAATGATGTTTAACGCAGTGATTCTCAATCATTTTCTGTTAAGCCCCCCCTAGGAAGAAGAAAACATTTTGCGCCCACACCCCCCCTCACCTCACCCCCCCCTCACATGATTTATCCCCCCAAATTTATCAAAAATGGGATAAATTATTTTTACACGCCCACTGTAGTATGATTTGTCTATAAATTTGTTCTAAGTACACCTCTTTTATAACAAATATCTCCTTATTAACAATAAAGAAAACAAAAAAGAAAGAAATAGAGATCAACTTAGAACAGAATCATTTGATTAACATTGTTTTTTAGTTTGTAACAGAAACTAATGAAATCCTTATTTAAACGAGAATCATTTTTGAACCGACTGGCATTTGATACAGAAAAATTAAATGAAATAAAATCAATAAATAATAATAAATTCAAATTCACCAGCAACATTAATTCAGGAGCAGAATATATTAACACTTTAACCTACAAAACAAATATGAATACAACAATTTGCAGTTTTTTTTTTTTTTTTTTGAGGAAGTCAGAACTGATGTCTCCAACGCACCCGTTCTGCGGCACTCAGCTTTTCTGAAGTAGTTTTTAGGGGTGTCTTCAACTAAGGATTTTCATAGTCGAATCTGATTCGTCAGATTTTCCCTATAGTCGACTGATAGTTGAATCAGTTAGAATTTCACCACAAGATGGCGCTATAAGCATGGTTTTTAAAAAATATTTTTTTATATATTTTACTTGTTTTTCTAGAGCACCGTAAATGGGATCCCCGTTCTGGACTTTTTTCCACTTCAAAGGAAAAACCTAAAACACTCAGATCAATGAGTTTTATTTGACAAAAGGCTATATCTATAACGAAAACAAAGACATTTCATGTAAAAACTAATGCTTAGCAGCAGCCATGGGCGCCCCCATGTGGTCAAAATGGTACATTCGACTATGAGGTTCATAGTCGACTACGGTTCTCCGAATCGAATCGTCGAATCAGCGAATATTGCAGCTCACCCCTAGTAGTTTTCATAAAACGGGATGATCGCTGGTTATACTCGTCACGTTTACGATTTAAAAACTCAAGCGGTTATCAGCGTGATCGGGGTGGAATGTCTTTAAGTGACGTCTTCATTTATTTGGCTTCACGCTGTCCACTGCCAACATTTAAAGACACAGAAGACACACCGGTCTTTCTTCATCTCCCACCTTTAGTTACAGTGAAGTTACAGTTACAGTGAAGTTACAGTTACAGTGAAGCCAGGCGTTACATACACTTCCACATTTAGTTTTCTGTTGACTTTTATTGCTCTCATTATCTTCGTCTCTCTCCTCATCTCTGATAAATATTTCTCCATGTTGTCTCTTGAGGGTTTGTTCAGTACACTTAATATCACTTGCTCTGTGATTTCTTGTTATGCGCCCCCCCATGCACCGCACTGCGCTACCCTGGGGGGCAGGGGGGCGCGCCCCACTATTTGAGAAGCACTAGTTTAACGTGATAACTGAAGATGCCCCGCAGCGGTCCCACTTATGACATGTAACACACTGATGTGCCTGCAGGTGGCTTGTGGACTTAATCACACTTTGGTCGTCTCCTCTGATGGACTGACGGTCTGGGCTTTTGGAGATGGAGATTACGGAAAACTGGGTCTGGGAAACTCCACTGCTAAGTCCTCACCTCAGGTATCAAACTTTATTTACTCCACCATCATAAATCTGCCCTAAGACTTCCATCATCACACAACTGAGTGCAATAACGATTTACTTAAAGCCACTACTGGTAGCAAACTCACTGATACTACTGCTGCTACTGGTAGAAATTTAAATTGATAAAAAAAAAAATGCCCAAACTTTTACCCACTGAGCATAACAGATTCACAATCATTCATTTATTATTATTATTATTATTATTATTATTATTATTATTCATTCATTCATTATCTCCCGCTTTATCCTCTATTAGGGTCGCGGTGGGGTTCCCTATGCCCATCCAGGGGAGAACGTCTCGGGCGCTGGGCAGATACACCCAGGACAGGGCACCAATCCATCGCATTATTATTATTATTATTATTATTATTATTATTATATATTTCTTTTATTATATGTTATTGTTATTATATACCGCATAATCCTATAAGGTCGCGTTCCCCATGCTCATCCAGGGGAGAACTGTTCGGGCGCTGGGCAAACATTAATACAGTCACATACACTCTATATGGGGCAATTTAAGATTATGAAGGTGTTTATAGAATAATAATATTGATATTATTATCCCGGTGGCTTAGTGGTTAGCACGTTCTCCTCTCAGCGCTAGGGATTCCCGGTTCGAATCCCCATCTGGGTGGAGTTTCCATGTCCCCGTGTCCGCGTGGGTTTCCTCCGGGTTCTCCGGTTTCCTCCCACAGTCCAAAAACATGGATCAAGTCAATTGAGTTCTCCAAATTGCCCCATATAGAGTGTGTCTGTGTGAGTAAGAGGTTGGTGTCCTGTCCTGGGTGTATCTGCGAAACGTTCTCCCCTTGGATGGGCATGGGGAACCCCCCGCGACCCTAATAGAGGATAAAGCAGAAAATAATGGGTGGATAGTTATTATTACCCCATGCCTATCCAGAGAACATGGAGAACGTTCTGGACGCTGGGCAGATACACCCAGAACGGGGTGCCTCCATTGCTGGGAACACATTAATACAGTCACATACACTATATATGGGGCAATTTGGTATTATGAGGTTGTTTATAGAATAATAATATTATTTTTGTTCCCCCATGCCTATCCAGAGAACGTGGAGAACGTATCTGGCACTGGGCAGATACACACAATACAGGGCGCCAATCCCTGAGCACACACACACACACAAACACTATATAGCAGAAATTTAGAGGTGACGTAGTGGTTAGCATGTTCTCCTCTCAGCGCTGGGGATCCAGGTTCCAATCCTAATCTGGGTGGAGTTTCCATGTTCTCCCCGTGTCCACGTGGGTTTCCTCCGGGTTCTCCTGTGACTGGGTGGCTTAGTGGGAGGAAACCGATCACGATTAGTCCATTTCAATTCCCTTAATACACTCATCTGTACCTCATCCACAGAAAGTGGACGTTCTGTGTGGAATCGGGATCAAGAAGGTGGCCTGCGGAACCCAGTTCTCCGTGGCTCTGACCAAAGACGGAAACGTTTACACGTTCGGACAAGGTACCCGTGGTTCTGAGAACCGTTCTGACCCTCCGCAACTCCAAAACATGCTCACAGCTATTCATACCTCCTTATTGACGTCGTTCTAGATCGTCTGATTGGCCTGCCGGAGGGACGGGCGCGCAATCACAACCGGCCCCAGCAGGTTCCGGCTCTGGTGGGGCTTTTCATTGAGGATGTCGCCGTGGGAGCGGAACATACCATCGTGCTGTCGTCCACCGGCGACGTGTTCGCGTGGGGCAGCAACTCCGAGGGGCAAGTAAGTAAAAACCCAGCTCCTATATGTTACCCCCCCCCCCCCCGTGACGTTCCGTTGATCGGCGACTGTGTGATCGGTTGGTAGCTCGGACTCGGCCACACGAACCACGTCAGGGAACCGACCCTCGTCACAGCTCTGCAGGGCAAGAACGTCCAGCAGATCTCCGCAGGACGCTGTCACAGCGCAGCGTGGACCGCCCCGTCCGTCCCTCCCAGAGCACCAGGTACCGCGTTCCGTTTAGAACGTTTGGGTGGTGGATCACACGGATGCAGCCGTGACACGGTGTTCTCTGCGTTCCAGGCTCGTCGGTTCCTCTGCAGCTGGGCTTGCCCATGTGTGTTCCTCCTCAGTACAGTGCGCTGCGAGAGATCAGCATGGAGGCCCTGAGAGCCCGTCTGCGTCTGCTCTATCACTTCTCTGACCTCATGTACTCCTCGTGGAGGCTTCTCAACCTCAGCCCCAACCACCAGGTACGGTTCTACTTCTCCAGAGGTAACCAGCGCGGCACCCGGCCGCCTGCGTGGAACGTGTGTGTTAAACATAGCACTTAAAATAGTCACGGTGGCTTAGTTTTTAGCATGTTATCCTCTCAGCTCTAGGGATTCCCGGTTCGAATCCCCATCTGGGTGGAGTTTCCATGTTCTCCCCGTATCCGTGTGGGTGTCCTGCCCAGCGCCCCAAACGTTCTCCCCTGGGCATGGGGAACCCCCCCCCCCTGCAAACCTTGTAGAGGATACAGCGGAAGATAATGAATGGATGGATCTGGTGGCTTAGTGGTTAGCACGTTCTCCTCTCAGCACTAGGGATTCCCGGTTCGAATCCCCATCTGGGTGGAGTTTCCATGTTCTCCCCGTGTCCGTGTGGGTTTCCTCCGGGTTCTCCGGTTTCCGCCCACAGTCCAAAACCATGGAGCAAGGTCAATTGAATTCTCCAAATTGCCCCATATAGAGTGTGTCTGTGTGAGTGAGTGTGTGTCCAGTGATAGATTGGCGTCCTGTCCTGGGTGTATCTGCCCAGCGCCCCAAACGTTCTCCCCTGGGTATGGGGAACCCCCCCCCCCTGCAACCCTTTTAGAGGATAAAGCGGAAGATAATGGATGGATCTGGTGGCTTAGTGGTTGGCATGTTCTCCTCTCAGCACTAGGCATTCCAGGTTCGAATCCCAATCTGGGTGGAGTTTCCATGTTCTCCCCGTGTCCACGTGGGTTTCCTCCGGGTTCTCTGGTTTCCTCCCACAGTCCAAAAACATTCATCAAGGTCAATTGAATTCTCCAAATTGCCCCATATAGAGTGTGTCTGTGTGTGTGAGTGTGTGCCCAGCGCTACATTGGTGTCCTGTCCTGGGTGTATCTGCCCAGCGCCCGAGACGTTCTCCCCTGGATGGGCATGGGGAACCCCCTGTGACCCTAGTAGAGGATAAAGTGGGAGATGATGGATAGATCTGGTGGCTTAGTGGTTGGCATGTTCTCCTCTCAGCACTAGGGATTTCCGGTTCGAATCCCCATCTGGGTGGAGTTCCCATGTTCTCCCCGTGTCCATGTGGGTTTCCTCCAGGTTCTCCGGTTTCCTCCCACAGTCCAAAAACATGGATTAAAGGTCAGTTAAATGCTCTAAATTGCCCCGTATAGTGTGTGCGCCCAGTAATGTATCGGCGCCCTGTCCTGGGTGTATCTGCCCAGCGCCCAAAACGTTCTCCACTGGATGGGCATGGGAACCTAGCATACATAGGGAGTGGAGTTTCTATGTCTCCCTGTAGGAATTCCGAGTAAATTGAATGCTCCAAATTGCCCCTATATAGTTGATTGATAGCACCTAGCCCCTGAAACGTTCTCCTCTGGATGGGCATGGGGAACCCCTCCCACCCTCCCTCCCCCAACTGTTCTTAACTAATACGACGTTCTATTACACCCCCACATGGATACTAGTACTAGATAAACTAGTACTGCTCAACCCGTTTTAATCCCCGTGTCTCTTTCCGTGTTTCAGAGCTGCACGTCGCATTATAACTCTGGTACCTGGGGTATAGTTCAGGGACAGCTGCGCCCCCTGCTGGCGCCGCGTGTCTACATGCTCCCGATGGTGCGTTCCATCGGGAAGACCATGGTGCAGGGTAAGAACTACGGCCCTCAGATCACCGTCAAGAGGATCTCCACCCGGTCAGTTTGTTTTTATGGATGCACGTGTCAGCCTTCCTCTGTGGATCGGCCGTCACCATGACGATTAATCAGCGCCACGTCCCTCTGTCTTTCCTCCCCGGCTCTCAGAGGACGGAAGTGTAAACCCATCTTCGTGCAGATCGCCCGGCAGGTGGTCAAGCTGAACGCCACGGACCTCAGGCTGCCGTCCCGAGCTTGGAAGGTCAAGCTGGTGGGAGAGGGAGCTGATGATGCTGGCGGGGTGTTCGATGACACCATTACGGAAATGTGTCAGGTAAAGACATTCCTTTTTTTTTTTTTTTTGTCTCATAATTTTGGCACGGTAGTTTAGTGGTTAGCACGTTCTCCTCTCAGCGCTAGGGATTCCCGGTTCGAATCCCCATCTGGGTGGAGTTTCCATGTTCTCCCCGTGTCCGCGTGGGTTTCTCCCGGTTCTCCGGTTTCCTCCCACAGTCCAAAAACATGGATCAAGTTAATTGAGTTCTCTAAATTGCCCCATATAGAGTGTGTCTGTTTGAGTGAGTGTGTGCCCAGCGATGGATTGGCGCCCTGTCCTGGGTGTATCTGCCCAGCGCCCGAGACGTTCTCCCCTGGATGGGCATGGGGAACCCCACCGCGACCCTAATAGAGGATAAAGCGGGAGATAATGAATGAATGAATTTTGTCTCGGGGGGCGGCACGGTGGTTTAGTGGTTTAGCACGTTCGCCTCTCGGCGCTAGGGATTCCCGGTTCGAATTCCCATCTGGGTGGAGTTTCCATGTTCTCTCCCGTGTCCGCGTGGGTTTCCTCTGGGTTCTCCGGTTTCCTCCCACAGTCCAAAAACATGGATCAAGTCAATTGAGTTCTCCAAATTGCCCCATATAGAGTGTGTGTGTGTCCAGCGATAGATTGGCACCCTGTCCTGGGTGTATCTGCCCAGCGCCCGAGACGTTCTCCCCTGGATGGGCATGGGGAACCCCCCCGCGACCCTAATAGAGGATAAAGCGGAAGATAATGAATGAATGAATAAAAGAATACTCATCTGATTTTTTTTTACTCTTCTTTTATTTTGAATGCATGCGGCATTCTCGTTGCCATGGTCACCGCTTGCTCTTCTCCTTTAATTTGTGATGTTTGGACGGCAGATGTAACCCGGAGGATTTGAAATGGGGATTTTTATTTTTATGATTATTATATTCTTTTTTTGGTTCGCTCTTAAATTCACATTGCATGTGTACGTTTGTTTAAATGTGTTTTTAAAGACCATACATTTTGTTGGGTTTGAATTCTATTAAAATGGATTGCGACCTAATGACCACGAGAAAATGTGAGTCCTGGACAGAGAGCAGTTGAGACAGTTCTAGATGATTATGTGCTTCTAAACTTTGTGGAAATAAAATAATAATTTAACTAAAATTAAAAGAAAAATGTAAATGTTATGTTCTACTATGGGTGTCACGGTGGCTTAGTGGTTAGCATGTTCTCCGCTCAGCGCTCGGGATTCCCGGTTCGAATCCCCATCTGGGTGGAGTTTCCATGTTCTCCCCGTGTCTGCGTGGGTTTCCTCCGGGTTCTCCGGTTTGCTCCCAAAAAAAAAAAAAAAAAAAAAAACATGGATCAAGTCAATTGAATTTTCCAAATTGCCCCATATAGAGTGTGTCCAGCGATAGATTGGTGTCCTGTCCTGGGTGTATCTGCCCAGCACCCGAGACGTTCTCCCCTGTATGGACATGGGGAACCCCCCCGACCCTAATAGAGGATGAAGTGGAAGATAATGGATGGATGGATGGTGGAACCCGGAGGAAACCCACGCAGACACGGGGAGAACATGGAAACTCCACCCAGATGGGGATTCGAACCGGGAATCCCGAGAGGAGAACATGCTAACCACTAAGCCACCGTGCCGCCCGTAGAACATAACATTTACATTTTTCTTTTAATTATAGTTAAATTATTATTTTATTTCCACAAAGGTTAGATGTTCTACTACATGTTATTGTGAATTTGGACGTTGTAGAAGACTTTGGACGTTGGACGAAGCATTGCGTTGTGACGGTTGTGTACTTACATTAGTGTGTGTGTGTGTGTGTGTAGGAGCTTGAAACGGGCGTGGTCGACCTCCTGATCCCCTCTCCTAATGCTACAGCAGAAGTTGGCTACAACAGAGACAGGTGACTCTTTGTGTTCCGCTGTGTGTGTGAACATCGTGCTGATGGCACTAACGCCGAGTCCCGGTGTGTGATCTCAGGTTCCTGCTGAACCCCTCGTCCTGCCTGGACGAGCATTTGCTGCAGTTCCGCTTTTTAGGGATCCTCATGGGCGTAGCCATCCGCACCAAGAAGCCCCTCGACCTCCACCTGGCTCCGATGGTGTGGAAGCAGCTGTGCTGTATCCCGCTCACCCTGGAGGACCTGGAGGAGGTGGACCTGCTGTACGTGCAGACGCTGAACAGCATCCTGCACGTGGAGGACAGCAGCATCACCGAGCAGAACTTCCACGAGGTTCACGTCTCCTTATTTATATTATTATGAACCCTGTTAGGAAATCTGAAATTTCTAGGGCTGTATTCAACTAAGGATTTTCATAGTCGAATCTGATTCGTCAGATTTTCCCTATAGTCGACTGATAGTCGAATCAGTTAAAATTTCACCACAAGATGGCGCTATAAGCGTGTTTTTTTTTAAAGATTTTTTTTATATTTTACATGTTTTTCTAGAGCACCGTAAATGGGTTTAAGCGCACACATCATTAAAAAAATATATATTAACAGAAATTATGATGTGTAACAATCACCTGCGGCACTTGTCCCTCGTTTGGTTTCTGATTATCTCACTTGGGTGATTGGTTGGGTTAGTGCACGTCTTTAATTTGTGGTTCCCTTACCCGATGTTGCTTTGTTCGTTTACTTTGTTCTGTTGGTGCTTCGGCACCACTTTTTTTTTATAAATTCTAGTTTTGGTTTTTATCCCGGTGTTCCAGTTTTTCTCCATCAGCATTTCTGGCACGGTGTGTTATTGCGCATTCGTTCCGCGCAGGTCGCACTCGTGAGAGCGTCTCCCTCTGTTTAGACCGGCTGACGCTGTGGCTTACGCGTAGCCGGATCCCGGGAGACGCTCATCATGCGCGAGCGGCGTTCGCGATTTCCCCGCGGAGCCGCTCATCTCCGAGGAAAGACGGACATTTGTGACAGGATGATTTTATTTGACAAAAGGCTATATATATAACCAAAACAAAGACATTTCATGTAAAAACTAATGCTTAGCAGCAGCCATGGGCTCCCCCATGTGGTCAAAATGGTCCATTCGACTATGAGGTTCATAGTCGACTACGGTTCTCCGAATCGAATCGTCGAATCAGCGAATATTGCAGCTCACCCCTAGTAATTTCCACGATGAACCAATTCTGAAGGCGTCAAAAAGCACGGTACAGATGATTCCAGAGTTATTCGAATCAAGCGGTTTATGACTAGGGGTGAGCTGCAATATTTGCTGATTCGACGATTCGATTCGGAGAACCGTAGTCGACTATGAACCTCATAGTCGAATGTACCATTTTGACCACATGGGGGTGCCCATGGCTGCTGCTAAGCATTAGTTTTTACATAAAATGTCTTTGTTTTCGTTATATATATAGCCTTTTGTCAAATAAAATCATCCTAATTTCTAGGTTTTTAGGTTTTTTTTTAGGTTTCTCCTTTGAAGTGGAAAAAAGTCCAGAACGGGGATCCAATTTACGGTGCTCTAGAAAAACAAGTAAAATATTTTTAAAAAATCTTTTTTAAAAACCACGCTTATAGCGCCATCTTGTGGTGAACTTTTAACGGATTCGACTATCAGTCGACTATAGGGAAAATCTGACGAATCAGATTCGACTATGAAAATCCTTAGTTGAATACACCCCTATTTATGACAAACCGAGTCAAAGCAGTGTTCGTCCAAGACGAGCCCAAGATCCGACTCTGATCTCAGCGCCACACCGGTTCCACCAAGACAGAGCCCCGAAGTCCAGTTCCTGACACTATTTATTGAAAAACCATCCCTCGCTCTGCTTATTCTGAAAAAACTTGTTGAAGGAGTTCTATGGGGGGGGGGGGTTGAACGCACCGTTCCATCCCTTATCTGGGGGAGCGCGAGACAGCTTGGCTGTCCTCGAGCTTTATCCTCCAGACGCCAGGTGCATCTAGTTTTCATGAAATATAGGCCTTGGGCAATTGTCGGCCAGGTTGCCCCATTGTTATCGAATGCGCTAATTCCCTTGAACACAAAGTACTTACAAATCACAAATTTTTATCCCTTCAACCCCTTTGATCCCGGAACCCGTCTCAACCGCTCGGCATGACTGACGGGTCAGTGGTTTGGGAGTTAACCGCGTTCTCATGTCTCTGTCTCGCAGATGATTCCTCTGGACTCCTTCGTGGGTCAGAGTGCCGATGGGAAAATGGTGCCCATTATTCCCGGAGGAAACAGTATCCCGCTGACGTTCTCCAACCGGAGGGAGTACGTGGAGCGGGCCATCGAGTATCGGCTGCATGAGATCGACCGGCAGGTCAGGTTCACTTTTCATGAGCCGGGGTCATGTGACTCCTGATCGAATATCTTTATTACATTCATTACTGTTCAGTTTGGGGGGTTCTAGTGCAGCAGTGCTGCTGGAGTTTCATTTCTCCACCTCAGTGTCACTGCCGGGATAGGACCCAATAATCCCTGCTCTGTGGTGCTACTATTGGGGTTCTGACCATTAGAACAGAGTACACAGTATGTATTGTAGAACCCAAACAGATGGACTACAGAATGTTATTGTAGAACTACAAAGTCCGTCTTTACTGTAAGTGGAACTGAGAACATGGAGAACAGGTGGAGCCAAAAGGGGGCGTGGCCAAACTTCTAACTGTTACTGTATTTCTCCACTCACCATATAGATGGACTTTGTAGTTCTACAATTCCAGACTGTAGTCCATCTGTGTTCTGTGTGTTTGTTCGTCCTCTGTTGGTTCTCCATCACAGAACAGGTAGAATTTGGGTGGTGGATTGTTTATAGTCAGTTCTGCAGTGACACTGATGCAGTGAGGGGGTTCTAGTGCAGCAGTGCTGCTGGGACACTGCTGGGATAGGAATAATGCCCCCACCAAATAATCCCTGCTCTGTGGTTCTACTATTGGGGTTCTGACCATTAGAACAGAGTACAGTCTGGATGTTTGTTTTTAATGGTATATGGTTTACAGGCTGTTCTCAGCACTGCAGTGTTTGTGAGTTGATCAGACGCAGCGGTGCTGCTGGAACGTTTAACCACCGTATCACAGGCTCCACTTTGAGAACCATGTTCACAAAGAACTTAATCTCCTGAGATCCCGTGACCGAGTGTGCGTTGTTCTCAGGTGGCGGCGGTGCGCGAGGGCATGTCGTGGATCGTTCCGGTCCCTCTGCTCTCGCTCCTGACGGCGCGGCAGCTGGAGCAGATGGTCTGCGGGCTGCCGGAGATCAGCGTGGACGTTCTGAAGAAGGTGGTGCGTTACCGTGAGGTGGACGAGCAGCAGCAGCTGGTGCAGTGGTTCTGGCAGACGCTGGAGGAGTTCTCCAACGAGGAACGCATGCTGTTCATGCGCTTCGTCTCCGGCCGCTCGCGCCTCCCCGCCAACACGGCCGACATCTCCCAGCGCTTCCAAATCATGCGGGTGGACCGGGTGAGTGAGAGCTGCAGCATTTACCACATGGGTTCCTTTATTGTGCTTCAACGGAACCTTCAGAAGTCAGTTATTTATTAGTCAGTGTTTACAGCAGGTGAACAGAACCCCGTCAGATGTTCCACATACAGTGCAGTTCATCAGTCAGAGTACATTCATTCATTCATTATCTCCCGCTTTATCCTCTATTAGGGTCGCGGTGGGGTTCCCCATGCTCATCCAGGGGAGAACGTTTCAGGCGCTGGACTGATACACCCAGGACAGGACGCCAATCCATCGCTGGGCACACACTCACCCACACATACACACTCTATATGGGGCAATTTGGAGAATTCAATTGACTTGATCCATGTTTTTGGACTGTGGGAGGAAACGGGAGAAGCCGGAGGAGACCCACACGGACACGGGGAGAACATGGACACTCCACCCAGATTGGGATTCAACACACACACTATATAGGGGCAATTTAGTGCACCCAATTTTACTTGGAACCTTGTTTTTGCACTGTGGGAGGAAACGGGAGAACCCGGAGGAAACCCACACGGGTAGAACATGGAAACTCTACCCAGATGGGGATTTGAATCGGGAATCCTTAGTGCTGAGAGGAGAACCACACGGTGCTAACCACTAAGCCACCGTGCCGCTATGAGGGGACAACGACTCCGAAGACCGGGTCAGAAAGTGTCTGAATTAAAGCCCTGCAGTTCAGACATCATCTGCCCAGCGCCTGAGACGTTCTCCCCTGGATGGGCATCTGGGTGGAGTTTCCATGTTCTCCCCGTGTCTGCGTGGGTTTCCTCTGGGTTCTCCGGTTTCCTCCCACAGTCCAAAAACATGGCTCAAGTCAATTGAGTTCTCCAAATTGCCCCATATAGAGTGTGTCTTCGTGAGTGAGTGTGTGCCTAGCGATGGATTGGCGCCCTGTCCTGGGTCTATCTGCCCGGCGCCCGAAACGTTCTCCCCTGGATGGGGAGAACCCCCCCCCCCCCCCCCCCCCCCCCCCCCCCCCCCCCCCCCCCGCGCGACCCTAATAGAGGAAAAAGTAGAAGATAATGAATGAGTATAATGACTCTTAACGATCTTTATAATTCCGAGAATCCATTGAAGTCGAGGAAACCTCTGGCTCTAAACGTCTTCCCCGCAGAACGTAACGGAACGTCACGAGGACGACAGAATGCCTCGCGACGTCAGTCGATCAGAATTGAATTACCCCTCACGTCCTTTGTGTCTTTCCGCAGCCGTACGACAGTCTTCCCACCTCTCAGACCTGTTTCTTCCAGCTCCGCCTCCCGCCCTACTCCAGCCAATCGGTGATGGCGGAGCGGCTGCGCTACGCTATAAACAACTGCCGCTCCATCGACATGGACAACTACATGTTGTCCCGGAACGTGGACAACGCCGAGGGTTCCGACACCGACTACTAGCGCCCCCGCACCCTGTACAGGACTGTGGGTGCAGGTGCAGGTTTTAAAGCGTTCACTGATTTTATTGGCTTTTGGTCTGTTAGCGGCGCTGAGACGGTGAGTCTGGTTCTCCGTTAGGAAACCATCAGCACTCTTTGACTTTTCTTTCTTCTGCTGCTTCTCATCTGCTTCTCTTCTTTTTCTTTCTTTTTAAAGACGTTCTCATTGCATTTGGACGATGTGTATAAGATCCTCTAAACGGGAAGCAACGTTGTACATTTGTGGAAACTGCCTCGTTAGAATGTTTTACTTCAGCGGCCATATTTATTGTTTTAACTTGATTTCATCGCTTGCAGAGTTTCGTTCATAGAAACAAAATAAACGCGCCACCGTTGGAGGTTCCTGCCTCGTTTTTGAGCGTTTTGGGGAGGTCGTGTGACCTGGAACGTCGTTTACGCTTTTAAAATTCAATTGATGCTTGTTTTATTTATATATATATATAAATAATTATGTAATGTTTTATATGTTATATATATATATACACTATGTTTTATTCATTCATTCATTATCTTCCGCTTTATCCTCTATTAGGGTCGCGGTGGGGTTCCCCATGCCCATCCAGGGGAGAACGTCTCAGGCGCTGGGCAGATACACCCAGGACAGGGCGCCAATCCATCGCTGGACACACACTCACTCACACACACACACTCTATATGGGGCAATTTGGAGAACTCAATTGACTTGATCCATGTTTTTGGACTGTGGGAGGAAACCGGAGAACCCGGAGGAAACCCACGCAGACACGGGGAGAACATGGAGACTCCACCCAGATGGGGATTCGAACCGGGAATCCCTAGCGCTGAGAGGAGAACATGCTAACCACTAAGCCACCATGCCACCCGCAGTTACATATATGTTATATATATATATATATATATATATCACTATAATTCATTCATTATCTTCCGCTTTATCCTCTATTAGGGTCGCGGGGGGAGGGGGGGTTCCCCATGCCCATCCAGGGGAGAACATTTCGGGCGCTGGGCAGATAGACCCAGGACAGGATGCCAATCCATCGCTGGGCACACACTCACTCACACAGACACACTCTATATGGGTTCTCCAAATTGCCCCATATAGAGTGTGTTTGTGTGAGTGAGTGTGTGCCCAAAGATAGATTGGTGCCCTGTCCTGGGTGTATCTGCCCAGCGCCCGAGACGTTCTCCCCTGGATGGGGATGCCCCCCCCCCTAGTAGAGGATAAAGTGGGAGATAATGGATGGATGCATAAATGTTATCGTGGCACGGTGGCTTAGTGGTTGGCATGTTCTCCTCTCAGCACTAGGGTTTCCCGGTTCGAATCCCTATCTGGGTGGAGTTTCCACGTTCTCCCCGTGTCCATGTGGGTTTCCTCCGGGTTCTCCGGTTTCCTCCCACAGTCCAAAAACATGGATCAAGTCAATTGAGTTCTCCAAATTGCCCCATATAGAGTGTGTCTGTGTGAGTGAGTGTGTGCCCAGCGATGGATTGGCGCCCTGTCCTGGGTCTATCTGCCCAGCGCCCGAAACGTTCTCCCCTGGATGGACATGGGGAACCCCCCCCCCGCGACCCATAGAGGGTAAAGCGGAAGATAATGAATGAATAAATGTTATCGAATTAATTTTAATTAATTTTAAATGTCCTGAGATTTTTTTTTCCTATATTTATTTTGTTAAAGAAGCTTTTTTAAGGGGGGGGGTTCACAGTCGAGCTACCAGAGAGAGAAAAGTAAACCGAACCTTAATATCAAAGTGCCACGAGGAAAAGAAATCCAGTAATAAAGACAGATCAGCCTCACTCCCACCCGTCGGCGGGTGCACTGTGGCTGGTGGGTGGACGTTTCCTAATATACAGAAGATCAGCCAGTTACCGTTTGTAAAGAATTAACACGCCACCTGTTCCGCTCTTCAGTAGAACCCTTTCATCAGCAGCTGGTGTGTTATCTGGACCTGGGGTTGACCAGGAGAAAGTCCCTGTCCCTGCAGGTGAGGCAGAACTTCAGGTTCCGCAGCGAGCCTCCGGCGGAAGAGTACGCCCAGCCGGCCATGGCGCACAGGATGATGTAGGTGGGGATCAGACTGCCCTCGTACTGCGGGTTCACAAATGTCTGGAACACAAAGTTTAATCTGTTTAACAGCACCGTTCTCACTGGGATATATATATATATATGTAGTGGGATATAGATGTGGTTGGCATGTTCTCCTCTCAGCACTAAGGATTCCCGGTTGAATCCCAATCTGGGTGGAGTTTCCATGTTCTCCCTGTGTCTGCGTGGGTTTCCTCCGGGTTCTCCGGTTTCCTCCCACAGTCCAAAAACATGGATCAAGTCAATTGAGTTCTCCAAATTGCCCCATATAGAGTGTGTATGTGTGAGTGAGTGTGTGCCCAGTGATGGATTGGCACCCTGTCCTGGGTGTATCTGCCCAGCGCCCGAAACGTTCTCCCCTGGATGGGCATGGAGAACCCCCCACGACCCTAATAGAGGATAAAGCGGAAGATAATGAATGGATGGATAGATGTGGGTGGCACGGTGGCTTAGTGGTTAGCATGTTCTCCTCTCAGCACTAGGGATTCCCGGTTCGAATCCCAATCTGGGTGGAGTTTCCATGTTCTCTCAGTGTCCACGTGGGTTTCCTCCGGGTTCTCCAAAAACATGGATCAAGTCAACTGAATTCTCCAAATTGCCCCATATAGAGTGTGTCTGTGTGAGTGAGTGTGTGCCCAGTGATAGATTGGTGTCCTGTCCTGGGTGTATCTGCCCAGCGCCCGAAACGTTCTCCCCTGGATGGGAATGGGGAACCCCCTCCCGTGACACTAATAAAGGATAAAGCGGAGGATGATGGATGGATGGATGTGGCTGTTAACAGGAGGAAATCGGTAATGCTCTCACCAGGCATGAGACCAGCACGTGACTGAACACCACCACCCCAAGGGACCACCAGCTCCTCCGCTCGCACGCCTCGAAGAACACCACGCCCCAAAACATGTGCAGCAGGATGATGGCCAGCGTCATGAAGGCTGGAACCAAACAATCGGATTACGCTGATGTTAGATCACTTGTCCATTACGTTACACGGATCATTAAAACAAACAGAACCGAAAACTAAAGGTAGGTAGAGAACATACCAAATATACTGTCCTATGGCTCTATATTACATTGCTTACTTCCCCACAACAAGATAATTAACTTCAGTGATGATGCTGGTTTTAAACCAATTAAACAAATTAATGATGCAGCTTCCACACTAATGATAACACACTATGACACACACTCATGTTTACTATAGCAATATGGTTTCTGTTTTTTCTAACAATCAAATAATGCCATCTAGTGGCCAAATTACAGAACACAGTTTATTAAAAACATGAAAAATGTATTGTACATCACCCATTGACACGAATGTGAAGCGATCAGAGGTGTGTTATTGTCCATGATGTTATGGCTGGACAAACGACTCAGCCAATCAAATTCAAGAACCAGAACTACCCGTTTCACTTAACATTTTCCAAATCAAATATTTAAGTGGGGCGGCACAGTGGCTTAGTGGTTAGCATGTTCTCCTCTCAGCGCTAGGGATTCCCGGTTCGAATCCCCATCTGGGTGGAGTTTCCATGTTCTCCCCGTGTCCGCGTGGGTTTCCTCCGGGTTCTCCGGTTTCCTCCCACAGTCCAAAAACATGGATCAAGTCAATTGAATTCTCAAAAATTGCCCCATATAGAGTGTGTGTGTGAGTGAGTGTGTGCCCAGCGATGGATTGGCGCCCTGTCCTGGGTCTATCTGCCCAGCGCCTGAAACGTTCTCCCCTGGATGGGCATGGGGAACCCCCCCCCGCACGCGCGACCCTAATAGAGGATAAAGCGGGAGATAATGAATGAATGAATGAAAAATATTTAAGTATGTTTGTTAATATAAAATAAGATAAGATAAACCTTTATTTGTCCCAAATTCACTACATATATACATATACATATATATATTCATTCATTCATTATCTTCCGCTTTTATCCTATATTAAGATCGCGGGGGGTTCCCCATGCCCATCCAGGGGAGAACGTTTCGGGCGCTGGGCAGATACACCCAGGACAGGGCTCCAATCTATCACTGTATAGATATATATACAAATGTTACACTAATAACACTATATGATTCACTCCAACCCTTCAACACCCTCCAGGTCTTCTGTTTAAACAAGTCTAATCTAAAGCCTCAATCAGAATCTACATCGTGATCGTTACCTGACGATATGAAGTAATGCTGGGAGTCGCCTCGGATCCCGATGGTGCCCGGACCTACCGAGTCAGAGAGGATGTTCACCACTGAAAACGCTCCGCTCATAAAACCAAAGCCCAGACCAGACACTGAAGAACATCCAAAAACATATATGATTACACAGAGCAATATATAAATACATGACTGATTAGTTTAACACTAAGTTCAATAACAATGACAAAGTGTATTATGAGTACATTATGTATGGGGCAATCATAGGAACCAGCCTAGTGACCTGAAGGTCCCTGGTTCGAATCTTGTTTCCACCAAGTACTATGGCTGCTGAAGGGACCTAACCCCAATTGCTCCCTGGGTGCCCAACACTCTGGGCGAGTGCTCATTTCACTTGTGTGTATGTGTGTGTGTGTGTGTGTGTGTGTGTTTCACTGCATGGATGAGGTAAACGTGGAGGAATAATTCCTCTGTGTCTGAGCACTGAACACAAAATAAATCACTTATAGTCACTTTTCCTTTATTTAAGGACCAAATTTGTTGTAATCACACAATAAACATAATGCATTTTTGATTAAGTTAATGAACTACACATGCAAAACAGATTAAAACTCAAATGTAATCACTGGAATAGATTATAATCTGCATCATCATATAATTGCTGCATTTCCTTAAGTAATTCCATAAATCCATTCCATGAAACATGAACAGTTAGTTTCATTCAGCATTTCCAGACCTTGTGAGCTGAGTATATCAGAACAGTACAAACAGTCCTTTGTGTATTCAGCTTTGAGACTGAATCTTAAGAAGACATTCAGTCCACTTATTTCTAATAAATAAACTTATGTTTTGTTCAGTGTTAAAATAATTTTAATATAT
>JAFMOC010000699.1:0-111934 GCA_019802505.1 Corydoras sp. C115
ATGGTACCGTGTACCCCACGTGCCGGTGCTGCCTAAAAGAAAAATGGCTGAGCTGCTGATGAGGGGGCCCCATCAAAGGCAGCAGGCTGGTGGACAGAGTGTGATCCATGGGGGGTGTAAGAACGCTCCCTTTGGGCAAACCCCCGTAAACCCAAAAAACAACTAAAAAATTTCCCGCATTCCCCTGGGAAATAAATGAAAACCGCACTAAAAAAAAAGCGGTTTTGAGAAAACAGGCAAGAGAGAAGAAACCCGCATCCAGTTTTCAGTATTTTTTCTTAATGCTGACCCCAAAGTGTTTTTGGGTGAAGATTAAAAACAAATTACGGGCCTGTAAACTAACCCCAAAACAGTGTAAATGTTTACTTTTGCATTTAAAAATGTTGGGGGTTTTAGAATTTAAAAAGAAAATAAAAAAAAAAAAAAAAAAAAAAAAACATGTTAAAAAGACTTTATCCCAAATTTAATTTCTGCTTGTGAAGTATAAAAAAAAATGTAGAAAATGGGCAATTAGGCCCATAAAAAAAAATTTTTTAGGGGAAATTTCCCTAATTAGTTAAATTAAATTTGTTAATTTTATTTATTCATTATCTTCCCCTTTAAACCCCTATTAGGGTCTTGGTTGGGGGGGTTTCCCCCCGCCCCTCCGGGGAGAAAAGTCCCCAGGGGCTGGGGGAAAAACCCCCAGGCCCGGGCGGGCCCAATTCCCAAAAGGGCCCTCTATCGCAACAACACACTCATATGGGGGAATTTTGGGAACCCCAATTGACTTGAAACCATGTTTTTTGGGCTGTGGGGGGAAAATGGAGAACCCGGGGGAAAAACCCCACGGAACCCCGGGGGGAAACCTTTGGGAAAATCCACCCCGATGGGATTCCCCGGGAATCCCCCATTTCTGAAGGCGAATGTGCTAACCACTAACCCCCGTGCCGCCCATTGTTAAATTTCTTTTAATTTTTTTTTAAATTTATTGAGGGGGTTTTTTTCATGATGATTAATTATTTTGCAAAGTTTCCCCCTTAATCAATAACATGAATGAGTGAAAAAGACAAACGATGAAGCTAATATAGGGGGGGAATAATCCATCCATCCTTTTTCTTCCGCTTTAAAACTCTTTGGGGCGGCGGTTTGGGGGTTTCCCCCTGCCCATCCAAGGGAGAAAAGTCTCGGGGGGGCGGGGCAGTACCCCCCGGGGCAGGGCCCAAACCATCGCTGGGCCACACCTCCCCTCACCCAGACCTCTCTATATGGGGGAAATTTTTAGAAATTTAATTTCTTTGATTCCTGTTTTTTTTTTCTGTGGGGGGAACTGGGGAAAACCCCCCGGAAACCCCACGGAACACGAGGAGAAAAATGGAAAATCAAACAGATTGGGATTCCCAACCGGGAACCCTAAACGCTGAGAAAGGGGAAAATGCTAACCACTAAGTAAATTTAAAAAACTGTAAAGCTTTCTTTGTGACAATGTAAAAATAAGAACCCTTTTAAAATTTAATTTTTTCCCAAACCATGATTTGCTTTCCTGACCCTTAATAAGATTTTTTCATTCTTCTTCTTTATCTCCCCTTTATCCTCTTTTTGGGGCGCGGTGGGGTTTTTCCCTCCCCTCCAGGGGGAAAAACCCTCTCCCGGGGGCAGGCAGAGAGACCCCGGACAGGGGGGGGGCCAAACCATCGCTGGACACACACTCACTCACGGCAGACCACTCTAAAATGGGGCAATTTTGGAAAATTTAAATTTACTTGTCCTGTTTTTGGCTGTGGGAGGAAACCCGGGGAAAACCCGGGGGAAAACCAACGGACACGGGGGGAACATGGAAAATCCACCAAAATTTGGGGGTTCCCAACCCCGGGTCCCTAGGGGTGAAGGGGGAACCCTGCTAAAAACAAACCACTGGGGGCCCCCTAATTTAAATTTAAATTAAAATCTGTGTTAAAGAGATTGGGCCCCTTTGTTTTTGGGGGGCCCGAATTATCCTTAAGTCTTTTCCTTTTAATGACCTACCAGGCTGCATGAGGTAGCGACTGATGGTGCATCCAGATGGGTTGTGTACCCTGCACCAATCAACAGAACAACTTCAGTAAAGACATGATTGGGATTAGTGACACTTTCCATGAACAGTCATAATAAGGAGGTCAGTGTATATACACAGCAATGTATCTTGTAAGATAACAGACATGGGGTAAAAAAACCCAATCTAATAATTTTAGTGAATCTAAAACTTTTATTTCTCTGTATTTCATTGGAATGGATATAAAGCTAAATGAGACAAAAAGGTTGCATAGCAGCTAAAACCTGATGTAAGCATTACAGTAGCATAACGAGGGAATCATAAAATTATATTATTAAAAATATATAAAAAATTATTCCTCAGTGAAGGTTTTTAATAGTTTAATAATTACAAGATGCTTACACAGCTGCATACAACATAATATAATAATAATAATAATAATAATAATAATAATATATTCTATAAAATATCCATCCATTCATTATCTCCCGCTTTATCCTCTATTAGGGTCGCGGGGGGTTCCCCACCCCCATCCAGGGGAGAACGTTTCAGGCGTTGGGCAGATACACCCAGGACAGGACACCAATCTATCACTGGGCACACACTGACTCACACCGACACACTCTATATGGGGCAATTTGGAGAACTCAATTGACTTGACCATATTTTTGGACTCTGGGAGGAAACCGGAGAACCCGGAGGAAACCCACGCGGACACGGGGAGAACATGAAAACTCCACCCAGATGGGGATTCAAACCGGGAATCCCTAGTGCTGAGAGGAGAACATGCCAACCACTAAGCCACCGTGCCGCTCTATAAAATATATAGAATATAAAAACCTATTGCAAACCACCAATCAGAATAACATGTAAAATATCATCATCATCATCATTATCTTAATTAAATATAATAAATTAGTTCTGACCTGGTAAGTAGATACAGGGGAATGCATGTAAGGTGAGACAGAGGTTTGTGTAATCATTCTGTTGGGGGCGATGCAATAGGGGGAGGAGTAGAACCTGCAGGGGGAGACACACAACCACATATTCATGTCATTTACTAACCAGCCTTAGAGCCAAGCAACCCATGCAGACAGAGGACATTAAATAAACATTCAGTTAACTAACTGACAGAATGCAAGCTCACCCATTCTGTAGAGCAGGAGTGGGGTCATAGGTCAGCATCACTCCACTCTGTAATAAAGTTCATTTAAAATTTTATATATATATATACACAGTCATACATATATATAAATACATAAATATATAAATACATAAACATATATATATATATATATATATATATATATATATATATATATAAATATATAAATACATATATATGTACATATATACATATATACACACACACATAACGTAACATATATATTTACAGTTGTGATCAAATTTATTCAACCCCCACTGAAATAAAGTGTTTTGGCCAGTTTGACATTGATTTGGATCATTTCAGTCATCTTATTTACAATTATATCAAAGAGGCACTTATAAATTAGACAAATATAACATAATATTTATGATGGAATAACCACAAATGTCTTTACTGTGCTCACATCATTATCAGTTTTATTCAACCCCCTAGTGACATTATTTTTTAGTACTTAGTACAACATCCTTTTCCAGTTATGACAGCTTTTAAGCGTGAAGCATAGCTTGACACAAGTGTCTTGCAGCGACCTATGGGTATCTTAGCCCATTCTTTATGGGCAAAAGCCTCCAGTACAGTCACATTCTTAGGCTTGCGCACTGCAACTGCCTTCTTTAGGTCCCACCAGAGGTTCTCAATTGGATTTAAGTCTGGTGATTGCGATGGCCACTCTAGAATGTTCCAGCCTTTCATGTTCAACCATGCTCTAGTGGACTTGGATGTGTGCTTCGGATCATTGTCCTGTTGGAAGGTCCAACGTCTCCCAAGCCGCAGGTTTGTGACTGACTCCATCACATTTTCCTCCAAGATCTCCTGGTACTGAAGGGAATTCATGGTACCCTGCACACGTTGAAGCTTTCCTGTACCATTAGAAGCAAAACAGCCCCAAAGCATAATTGACCCCCCGCCATGCTTCACAGTAGGCAAGGTGTTCTTTTGTTCATAAGCCTGGTTCTTCCTCCTCCAAACATAGCGCTGGTCCATTGTCCCAAACAGTTCTAATTTAGTTTCATCTGACCACAGTACACTGTCCCAAAACCTTTGTGGCTTGTCCACATGACTTTTGGCATACTGCAGTCGACTTTTCTTGTTCTTTGGAGTCAGCAAGGGGGTGCGCCTGGGAGTTCTGGCATGGAGGTCTTCGTTATGCAGTGCGCGCCTTATTGTCTGAGCTGAAACTTCAGTGCCCACATCTGACAGGTCTTTTTTCAGTTCCTTAGCAGTCACGCGGGGATTTTTCTCCACATTACGCTTCAGGTAGCGCACAGCAGTCGCGGTCAGGATCTTCTTTCTGCCACGACCAGGTAACGTTTCCACTGTGCCCTTTAACTTGAACTTGCGAATGATACTTCCGATAGTGTCTCTTGGAATATTTAACAACTTCGCAATCTTTTTATATCCATTGCCATTCTTGTGAAGAGCAATAACCTCTTCTCTTGTCTTCTGGGACCATTCTCTTGCCTTCACCATGCTTGTAAACACACCAGTAGATGTCTAGAAGGAGCTGAGTATCACAGTCCTTTTAAATCTGCCTAATTGGTGCTTATCATGCTTGATTGCTGCTCGTTGACATCCACAGGTGTTTTCAATACCTGATTGAAAACACTGGAATGAACCTCTGTTCTTATGAGTGGTAGTTGTAAAGGGGTTGAATAATTGTGTCAATGAAGAAATCACAAAAAGGCCATTTAATACTTTATGACAAAAACAATTGATGCTATCTTAGTTGCATTTAGTTCTTTAACAAGTCCTTGTAAGATTTCATTATGAACACAATTACAAATGTGCACTGAATTCCATAAAACCCTTCGCAGCATTGGGGGTTGAATAAATTTGATCACAACTGTATATATATATACACACATATATATATATATATATATATATACATACACACACACACATATGCATGCTCCACTTTGTCCATGTTCTCAGTTCCACTTCCTGTAAAGATGGACTTTGTAGTTCTACAATTCCAGACTGTAGTCCATCTGTTTGTGTTCTACAGTACATACTATGTACGTCCCCTTTACTCTGTTCTAATGGTTAGAACCCCAATAGTAGCACCACAGAGCAGGTATTATTAGGTTGGTGCATTATTCCTATCCCAGCAGTGTCACTGAGGTGGAGAAATGAAACTCCAGCAGCACTGCTGAACTAAACCCCCCTCACCACATCAGTGTCACTGCAGAACCGACAATAAACAATCCACCACCCAAATGATACCTGTTCTGTGGTGCTACTATTGAGGTCCTGACCATTAGAACAGAGTAAAGTGGACGTACACAGTATGTACTGTAGAACACTAACAGATGGACTACAGTCTGGAATTGTAGAACTACAAAGTCCATCTTTACAGGAAGTGAAGCAAATAGAAAATGGAGCAAGAAGGAGATGTGTCCAAACTGGTACATATGCATATATATATATTTATTCATTCATTCATTCATTATCACCCGCTTTATCCTCTATTAGGGTCGCGGTGGGGTTCCCCATGCCCATCCAGGGGAGAACGTTTCGGGCGCTGGGCAGATAGACCCAGGACAGGGCGCCAATCCATCGCTGGGTACACACTCATTCATACAGACACACTCTATATGGGGCTATTTGGAGATCTCAATTAACTTGATCCATGTTTTTGGACTGTGGGAGGAAACCGGAGAACCCGGAGGAAACCCACGCAGTCACGGGGAGAACATGGAAACTCCACCAAGATGGGGATTCGAACCGGGAATCCCTAGTGCTGAGAGGCGAACGTGCTAACCACTAAACCACCGTGCTGCTATATATATATATATATATATATATATATATATATATATATATATATATACTGTATATATGTGTGTGTTATATGTGATTTAAAAAAAAAAAAAAATTTAAGAGCTAATGTATTTTTTTAGTTTATGTATAACAGGTATTAGGTCTTACCGTCTCCCCATCTCTTGTCCATGGGCGTCCATTTTGAAGGTATTTTCCCTGACTCTGCCGTTTCCTCTGACCACCGTCCGCAAATTTGCACAGCAGAGGTTCTGTAGGCACTAAAACATTAGTGTAATTAACACACGCCAGGTTACTGCCAAAACAACACATGGAACACTACTCTCTTTGTGATTGTGTAGGCAATAAGAAGGTTAGACCGTGCTGTACCTGCCACTCCAGGTGGAGTCTTGATGTATTTGCCATTAAAATGTTGAATTACAGCCTCACATTTTTCTGTCGACTCCATCCTGTGAGACAGATCACATACGGGTATGCCATGAATCACAATGCAACAGCGCCGCACTTCATTTTTTAGGCGGTAAAATTGGACAGTACCTCGCAAAGCCGACTCCTCTGCTGGCACCATTGGCATCGCGGAGGATGCGTGTGGATATGACCTGACTGAAGGGCTTCAGCATGCTTTCCAGTTCCTGCTCATCCATGGACAGTGGCAGGTTGGAGATGTACAGGTTAGTTGGATCTTGTTCTTGTTGCTATAGAAAAAATATATAATCTTGTGGTTAAGAACCAACCTACAACAACCACTGTGATTAACGTGTATGGAAATACCACCGACCAGTCCGTCTGGCACCAACAATCATGTCACAGTTTTTTAAAAAAAAGTCTCTTTTATTCAGAATTTATAATTGTGTTTTTATTTATTTTTATTTTTGTTGAGAGGATCCAACAATAAAAACGGCATGGTGTCTCAGCGCTGGAGATCCAGGTTCGAATCCCGATCTGGGTGAAGTTTCCATGTTCTCCCAGTGTCTGTGTGGATTTCCGGCGTCTTCTCTCTTTTCATTCCTCAGTTCCAAAATTATTTAGATTAAAAGTCCATTCATCCATTATCTCCCGCTTTATCCTCTACTAGGGTCGCGGGGGGGTTCCCCATGCCCATCCAGGGGAGAACGTTTCGGGCGCTTGGCAGATACACCCAGGACAGGACGCCAATCTATTACTGGACACACACTCACTCACACAAACACACTCTATATGGGGAATTTTGAAGAATTCAATTGACTTGAAACCGGAGAACCCAGAGGAAACCCACGCGGACAGGGGGAGAACATGGAAACTCCACTCAGATTGGGATTCGAACCAGGAATCCCTAGTGTTAAGAGGAGAACATGCTAACCACTAAGCCACCGTGCTGCATTTAGATTAAAAATGAATTGGTTAAATTGCCCCTATAGTGTGTGTGTCTGTGTGAGTGAGTGTGTGTCTAGCGATGGATTGGCGCCCTGTCCTGGGTCTATATCTAAACACACACACACACACACACACACACACACACACACACACACACACACACACACACACACATACTTATTGTTGTACTTGGTTTCTGTTTATGTACACAGATTTGCACATGTGTTAGTGAGTAATTAAAAAATAATTTAAAAAATAGTAATAAAAAAATAAATAAATAACAATCGACAGTCAAGAGTCTTATTTGAAACTTCCTAAAGCCCCTGGTTTAAATCCACACTGCATTACAAAATGAATGTAACATAATACATCCTCTACAGGGGCCATCCAGCGTGCTGGCGCAGTGCTTAGTCCTCTCACCTCACAGCAGAAAAGAAAAAAAAACCTGGGTTTAATTCCCGGCAGAGACGTACTAGGTTCCTTCTGTCAGAAGTTTGTGTGTGTTGGTTCTTCACACACACTTAGGCTTTAGCAACATCAAGATGATTTACTTCAGCTAAAATAAACATTTGTACACATTTTCTCATCACATTTTCTCATCTCATGGTCGTGGGGGGTCCCCATGCATATCCAGGGGAGAATGTTTGGGGTGCTACACTTAGAACAAGAGCCAAGCCATCACTGGGCACTCACTCCCCCACACAGACACACACACACACACACACACACACACTATATAGGGACAATTTACTGTAGATGTTTTTGGGGTGTAGGAGGAAACCAAAAAACCTGGAAGAAACCCACTTAGACACAGTGAGAGCATGAAAACACCACCCAGATCGGGATTTGAACCTAAATCCCCAGCAACACCATGAGTTGCAATTTATATGGAATTCTTACAATTAAAATAAAGTTAAAATTGAGCTTTTATTCCAGTGGAGGCAAGATTTTTTGGGCATTTTTCGGGTTTAAAGCAGATTACATCTTCATCTTATTCCATATTTAAACATAAACGTTAACTGTCCAAACAGCAAGATGGTTTGTAAGGTATGTAACATTTTACTGGATGGAACCTGAATATTAATTGGACTGGTGGTCACGCCCTTAATGGACTCACATATAGTTTTCCAGTTGTTAGAGTTTGGATTTGTTTAATATCTGTACATTAGTGTCCTACACTGTTGTTGCTGCCTGGCCGCTGAAGGAGGATGAGTCCCCAACTGAGTCATGGTCCTCCCAAGGTTTCTTCCTTAAATAACAGCATAACAGGGAGTTTTGTCTTGCCACTGTTGCTTCGGCTTGCTCTTTGGGGTTTAAAGGCTTTTCATTCTGTAAAGCTGCTCTGTGACAATGTACTGTTGTAAAAAGCGCTCTATAAATAAATTACTTGAACTTGAACATTTTACCACACATTAAAAAAAGAGGATGGTAAGTTAATCCCACATGAATCTGGGATACTGCACTGCACTACTTGCACATATATGCACAACACACTTATAAGACCATTTTTAGTTCACATCGGTTATAGTGCAATAATTGTACTGTTTCTCTTCTTTTCAATAGTGCAATAATTGTACAGTTTCTCTTTTTGAATTTTTTCAAAATGGATGTAAATTGCACAGTGTAAAGACATACAGTTCATACATTTTTTTCTTTTTATTTTAAAATGTAACTTTTTTTTAGAAATCACAGAGCAAGTGATATTAAGTGTACTGAACAAACCCTTAAGAGAAAGACGGAGAGAGACGAAGACAACGAGACCAACAAAAGTCAACCGAAAACTAAATGTCGAAGCGAATGTAGCGCCTGGCTTCACTGTAACTGTAACTTCACTGTAACTGTAACTTCACTGTAACTGTAACTTCACAGTAACTTCACAGTAACTGTAACTTCACTGTAACTTCACAGTAACTGTAACTTCACTGTAACTTCACAGTAACTGTAACTTCACTGTAACTTCACTGTAACTGTAACTTCACTGTAACTGTAACTTCACTGTAACTGTAACTTCACTGTAACTGTAACTTCACTGTAACTAACTTCACTGTAACTGTAACTTCACAGTAACTTCACAGTAACTTCACAGTAACTGTAACTTCACAGTAACTGTAACTTCACTGTAACTGTAACTTCACTGTAACTGTAACTTCACTGTAACTTCACAGTAACTGTAACTTCACAGTAACTGTAACTTCACTGTAACTGTAACTTCACTGTAACTTCACTGTAACTGTAACTTCACTGTAACTTCACTGTAACTGTAACTTCACTGTAACTGTAACTTCACTGTAACTAAAGGTGGGAGACGAAGAAAGACCGGTGTGTCTTCTGTGTCTTTAAATGTTGACAGCGTGAAGCCAAATAAATGAAGGCGTCACTTAAAGACATTACACCCCAATCACACTGATAACCGCTTGAGTTTTTAATCGTAAACGTGACGCGTAGAGCCAGCGATCATAACGCTTTATGAAAGCTGCTTCAGAAAAGCTGTGCTGCAAAACGGGCGCGTTGTAGACATTAGTTCTGACTTCATCAAAAAAAAAAAACAGCACAAATTGTCGTATTCATTTTAGTTTTGTAGGTTAAAGTGTTAATAAATTGAGCTCCTGAATGAATGTTGCTGATGAATTAGAATTTATTATTATTTATTGATTTTATTTCATTTCATTTTTCAGTATCAAATGCCGGCGGCACGGTGGCTTAGTGGTTTAGCACGTTCGCCTCTCAGCGCTAGGGATTCCCGGTTCGAATCCCCATCTGGGTGGAGTTTCCATGTTCTCCCCGTGTCTGCGTGGGTTTCCTCTGGGTTCTCCGGTTTCCTCCCACAGTCCAAAAACATGGATCAAGTCCATTGATTTCTCAAAATTGCCCCATATAGAGTGTGTTTGAGTAAGTGAGTGTGTGCCCAGCGATGGATTGGCGCCCTGTCCTGGGTGTATCTGCCCAGCGCCCGAGACGTTCTCCCCTGGATGGGCAAGGGGAACCCCCCCGCGACCCTAATAGAGGATAAAGCGGAGGATAATGAATGAATGAATGAATGAATGAATGAGTATCAAATGACAGTCAGTTCAAAAATGTTTCTCGTTTAAATAAGGATTTCATTCGTTTCTGTTACAAACTAAAAAACAAAGTTAATAAAATGATTCTTTGTTCTAAGTTGATCTATATTTCTTTCTTTTTTGTTTTCTTTATTGTTAATAAGGATACATTGCTATAAAAGAGGTGTACTTATAACAAATTTATAGACTAATCATACTACAGAGGGCGTGTAAAAATACTTTATCCCATTTTTGATAAATTTGGGGGGATAAATCATGTGGGGGGGGAGGTGCAAAATGTTTTCTTCCTAGGGGCGGCTTAACAGAAAATAATTGAGAATCACTGATTTAACCTTATGTGGAGATGTCAGGAAAGAATTTCACTGCTGGCTGTACCATGTATAACTATCTACGCATGTGACAAGGAAACCTGATTTGATTTGTTATAGAGATTTGAGGAGCAAAGTATTTATAGTTCGGCCAAAAAGTGCAAACATTTTGTGCAAAAGGTTTCAAACTATAAATGAACAGGTTTCGAGGTAGAAGAAATCGAGTCATGTCCTAAAAAGGATATGAAAGATACTCATAACTAATAACGCCCGGAAAAATGGATGCAGATAGGGAACCTACTGTTCTCCTAATGGAATGTCAGGCCAGAGAACAACAGCCCTTCATAGCGCACAACAAGACTCTAAAGACAGGTTACTGTTTGCAGAGTTACAATGAGGTCTTTAAATATATTGATATGCAACCCTTCCCCCCCCCCCACCACGATTCCCTGACTATTAAGTGCATCCAAGTTGCTGGCTTCAGGACTTGCGCCATACGTTATTAGCATATACATTTCCTAATTGGCTCAGCGGTACGACAGGCCATATCTTAATATGCATGCACATCCTGAGACTCACTACATCTATAAGTCTGGGCTTTGCATAGCTCCTGTCAATTAGTCCGGTCTCCACATTAAGCTACAGCGGGAGGCCGGAGCTTCCCGTCAAAGCAGCGGAAAAGAAACAGGCACGCTCCTTTCATTTGTATTATGCTCTTCAGATTCGGTATGTGCACCATCAGCTCTGCAGCTCTCGATGTCACTTGCCTATAAGTGATTTGCAGGAGTGTAAAGACAGCTGGGAGACAGTGAACCCTCGATTCACCCTGACTCGGGTTTGCATATTAATTACGCCGGTGCCCCGATGAAATTAAAAAGCTGTAAATGCATTGCTGCTTCATCTCCATGTCATGAATAATGGATGTGTAATAACGTTGACCTGCAGTGAAGGTGAAATCTTTTTCCTTAGCAATCTTGTCGCTTCTTCAGAGGATTTTGCTTTTTCCCACGCAACTCAAGCAGAGGTGAGAGAAAACCCATCGAGCTCAGCACATATGCAGTCATTCCTAAATAAGCCAAACCACTAAATGAGTGAAATGGCTATAATTACGTCTGGAGTGGTGGATAATGATGAGAGTCTTTGTGTTTCTTTTTTTTTTTCTTTCCTGAATTACAGAAAATGGGATGAACCCTCTACACCGAGCCTCCCTTTAGCTGAGAATATATACAGCACTATGAGAGTTGAATGAAGTGTAAGTAATGAAGGAGCCGCAGTGAGGCAGAAAGGAAGAAACTAGAAATCACCAAGTCAAGTATGAGACTTAAATAATTTAGTGGAGAAATAAAACATGGGATTAAACAGGCTCTTCACGCTTGGTGCAGGAACGTATTCCTCCGCTGATCCTCATTTATTCTCAGTGACCTCTGAAATGGACCTTCTATGTCGCAACACATCCATAAACCATGGGCTACTAACCAAACCATTTCCCTTTATTTTTACACATCCTAATTTCACAATCAAGGTTTCTGCTGGGCGGCACGGTGGCTTAGTGGTTAGCACGTTCGCCTCTCAGCGCTAGGGATTCCCAGTTCGAATTCCAATCTGGGTGGAGTTTCCATGTTCTCCCCGTGTCCGCGTGGGTTTCCTCCGGGTTCTCCGGTTTCCTCCCACAGTCCAAAAACATGGATCAAGTCAACTGAGTTCCCCAAATTGCCCCATATAGAGTGTGTCTGTGTGAGTGAGTGTGTGCCCAGTGATAGATTGGCACCCTGTCCTGGGTGTATCTGCCCAGCGCCCGAAACGTTCTCCCCTGGATGGGCATGGGGAACCCCCCTGCGACCCTAATAGAGGATAAAGTGGAAGATAATGAATGAATGAAAAGATTTCTGCTGTACAACAGACATAAATATATATAGACATAAATATGGGCGGCACGGTGGCTTAGTGGTTAGCATGTTCTTCTCTCAGCGCTAGGGATTCCCGGTTCGAATCCCCATCTGGGTGGAGTTTCCATGTTCTCCCCGTGTCTGCGTGGGTTTTCTCCGGGTTCTCCGGTTTCCTCCCATAGTCCAAAAACATGGATCAAGTCATTTGAGTTCTCCAAATTGCCCCATTTAGAGTGTGTCTGTGTGAGTGAGTGTGTGCCCAGTGATAGATTGGCGTCCTGTCCTGGGTGTATCTGCCCAGCGCCCGAAACGTTCTCCCCTGGATGGACATCGGGAACCCCCCCCCCGCGACACTAATATAGGATTAAGAGGAAGATGATGGATGGATTTATACATAAATATATACATACACACATATACATATATATATATATATATATATATATATATATATATATATATATATATATATATATATATATATATATGTGTGTGTGTGTGTGTGTGTGTTTGTGTGCACATATATATATCTATATCTATCTATCTAGATATAGATATAGATATATACACACATAGTACCAGTTAAAAGTTTGGACACACGTCCTTTTTGCTCCACTTATTGCTTATTGTCCATGTTCTCAGTTCCACTTCCTATAAAGATGGACTTTGTAGTTCTACAATTCCAGACTGTAGTCCAACTTTATTAATGCACTTTATGTAACTAAGTGCATTAGTCCTATCCCAGCAGTGTCACTGAGGTGGAGAAATGAAACTCCAGCAGCACTGCTGCACTAAAACCCCCTCATCACATCAGTGTCACTGCAGAACTGACAATAAACAATCCACCACCCAAATGATACCTGTTCTGTGATGGTACTTTTGGGGTCCTGACCATTCCTGACCAAGGAGGCGTACACAGTATGTACTGTAGAACACAAACAGATGGACTACAGTACATACTGTGTATGTCCCCTTTACTCTGTTCTAATGGTCAGGACCCCAATAGTAGCACCACAGAGCAGGGATTATTTGGTTGGTGCATTAGTCCTATCCCAGCAGTGTCACTGAGGTGGAGAAATGAAACTCCAGCAGCACTGCTGCACTAAAACCCCCTCACCACATCAGTGTCACTGCAGAACCGACAATAAACAATCCACCACCCAAATGATACCTGTTCTGTGATGCTCCTGACCAATAGAGAACAGAGAACCAACAGAACACAGATGGACTACAGTCTGTAATTGTAAAACTACAAAGTCCATCTATATGGTAAGTGGAGGACATAGACAACGGAGCAAGTAGAGGACGTGTAAAAACTTTTGACTGGTTTTATACAATTCTTACTATTTCTATGTAGCCAGCTGCCAAAAGCCAGCTAAGCCTCCACTGTTACATGACACCATTCTGAACAGGTGAGAGTTAAAGGCTGATTTACACCAGAAACGGTGGATTAGAAACTTAAGAGACTCGAATAATCACTTAAATCTGCTCCTGAGAGCAGAGACCTTCACAAGGACAGGTACATTATTTTATTTACATAGTAAATCTGGGGATATTACCCGATACTGTATCACACAAACGTTAACAGAATTGTATCTCTCATCTTATCTCAATATCTTCAGCTTAATCCTATATTAGGGTCGGGGGGGGGGGGGGGGGGGGGTTCCTCAAGCACAACCAAAAGAGATCATTTTGGGAGCTGAGCAGATGCATCCAGGACAGGATGCCAATCCGTCGCTGGAAACACATTCACTCATACAAAAACACACACTAAGGGGCAATTTAGAGCAGCCAATTTACCTTTTAGGAGGAAACTGGAGAACCTAGAAAACCCATGACATGGAAATGATGAACAGGCCTGACTTTGGCACCTGGGCGGCATGGTGGCTTAGTGGTTAGCATGTTCTCCTCTCAGCGCTAGGGATTCCTGGTTCGAATCCCCATCTGGGTGGAGTTTCCATGCTCTCCCCGTGTCCACGTGGGTTTCCTCCGGGTTCTCCGGTTTCCTCCCACAGTCCAAAAACATGGATCAAGTCAATTAAATTCTCCAAATTGCCCCATATAGAGTGTGTCTGTGTGAGTGAGTGTGTGTGTGCCCAGCGATGGATTGGCACCCTGTCCTGGGTCGATCTGCCCAGCGCCCAAGACGTTCTCCCCTGGATGGGCATGGGGAACCCCCCCGCGACCCTAATAGAGGATAAAGCAGAAGATAATGGATGAAAGGATATTTATATATATATATGTGTGTGTGTGTGTGTAGGCGGCACAGTGGTTTAGTGTTTTGCATGTTCTCCTTTTAGCACTAGGGATTCCCAGTTCAATCTGGGTGGAGTTTCCATGTTCTCCCCGTGTCAACGTGGGTTTCCTCCGGGTTCTCTGGTTTCCTCCCACAGTCCAAAAACATTGCTCAAGGTCAACTGAATGCTACAAATTGCCCCATATAGAGAGTGTGTTTGTGTGTGTGTGTGTTTGTGTGAGTGAGGGTGTGCTCAGCGATGGGTTGGCGCCCTGTCCTGGGTGTATCTACCCAATTCCCAAAACGTTTCTCCCCTTGGTGGGCATGGGGAACCCCCCCCCCCCATGACCCTAATAGAGGATAAAGCGGTAATGGATGGATGTTAGAACCTTACCTTTGCCATCTGAACTTGAACTCCAGTTGCCTTTAGAGTCGTCACTGCTTTCTGTGCTGAAGCAGGACTATCAAAATCCACAAATCCATATCCTACACACAACACACATACACATATGATTTAATCAACTCTGAATAGCATCTGTAATATATAAAATATTGTTTTTATACTTATATTATAATAACAATGCTAGATGATTGCACAGTGGAATCACAAACTCTATTGCACCCCTCAAATGCACTGCCTCCTGTCTGAACAGGCCTACAGGGGTGCACATGGGGTTTTTTAAAACACGCATACGTGCTTCTTTTTGGTGATCTTGATTTAGAAAGAAGGTCTTAGAATGAATATCAGATTATGTTTATTACATTTCTACTTATGCAGATAAAAAAAAAAACAACTTAAGCTGCATTCCGCCTTTCATCAGTCAGTCACAGCCCCAATGTGCACATGGGATCTGATGGAAGTATTTTAGTCTGACAGTTTCATACAATGCCTTTTCATCCAATCCCCACATCTGATGAAAGTAGTTGAGTTTATATGTAGATCTGTTTGACAGGAAATTGTTTCATGAAAAGAAAAATGGTGTGTCATTGTGCAGAACCTTCTATTGATGCTCCCAATATACAGTACCGGTTAAACATATAGGCACTATTTACTATTTACGCCCCATTATCTATTTTCGCCATTGACCATATAGATGGACTTTGTCGTTTTACAATTCCAGACTGTAGTCCATCGGTGTTCTGTTGGTTCTCTGTTCTCTATTGGTCAGGAGCATCACAGAACAGGTATCATTTGGGTGGTGGATTGTTGATTGTCAGTTCTGCAGTGACACTGATGTGGTGAGGGGGTTTTAGTGCAGCAGTGCTGCTGGAGTTTCATTTCTCCACCTCAGTGACACTGCTGGGATAGGACTAATACACCAACCAAATAATCCCTGCTCTGTGGTGGTACTATTGGGGTTCTGACCATTAGAACAGAGTAAAGGGGACGTACACAGTATGTACTGTAGTCCATCTGATTGTGTTCTGCAGTACATACTGTGTACATCCCCTTTACTCTGTTCTAATGGTCAGGACCCCAATAGTACCAACACAGAACAGCTATCATTTGGGTGGTTTATTGTTTATTGTCGGTTCTGCAGTGACACTGATGTGGTGAGGGGGTTTTAGTGCAGCAGTGCTGCTGGAGTTTCATTTCTCCACCTCAGTGACACTGCTGGGATAGGAATAATGCACCAACCAAATAATACCCGATCAGTGGTGCTGCTATTGGGATCCTGACCATTAGAACAGAGTAAAGGGGACGTACACAGTATGTACTGTAGTCCATCTGTTTGTGTTCTACAGTACATACTGTGTACGTCCCCTTTACTCTGTTCTAATGGTCAGAACCCCAATAGTAGCTCCACAGAGCAGGTATCATTTGGGTGGTGGATTGTTTATTGTCAGTTCTGCAGTGACACTGATCACTGATGTGGTGAGGGGGTGGGATAGGACTAATGCACCAACCAAATAATACCCGATCAGTGGTGCTGCTATTGGGATCCTGACCATTAGAACAGAGTAAAGGGGACGTACACAGTATGTACTGTAGACAAACAGATGGACTACAGAATGGAATTGTAGAACTGCAAAGTCCCTCTTTACAGGAAGTGGAACTGAGAACATTGACAATAAGTGGAGCATATAGGCAGCGTGTCTAAACTTTTGACTGGTATTGTACGTTGCTGTCTTTTAGCATGGGAATGGACAAATCTTCTCATAAGCATTTATTTTTAGGGGTAATTAGCATTAGTTGTGAAAAAATGTGCTGACTTCTCATTTAAAAGTTGATGACAGCTACACAGTTGCATCACAAACTAGAACATTCAACCAGAACTCTGACTTGGGATGTTTCCTATCCAGCTAAATCCCTAGTGTTGCAACATATAACGCGTGCCAAGTTTTTTATATGGCGTTTTATTAAACGTGTGGAGATGGCAAGCCAATATTAAAACCAGGGGAATGTCTATGTAACCACACAATAACTTCATGGGAACGCTTGTAATTACAATCGGTTTATAGTTCTCAAAGCTCAAGTGCAGTCAGTTTATAGCAAGTGGAGTTTTTATTAATGGAATAGCATAAGAACCTGCTCATTTATCTGAGGTATGTTATGCATTTGATTTTAGCGTGATTGGAATTGAGGTTTTTGTAAACCAAGGTGAGACAGAAGTGGATATTTTTTTCATGATATCCAGATTAAAGACTATGAGTGTAATTATCTGATGAACCTACATGGGACTGTGAGGTGACTTCATGGTTTGAGGGCTTTTGGCTGAAGTCACATACACTGCAGCTGAGCTTTGCCCCGGTGATTAGGCTTCCTTAGACCAGCGGCTGCATCTGAAGCCAATTATTGGTAAAAGGGTCAGAGATCTTGAGCTCTTGCTATAGGAAATTTCGTACATACGTTTCGGGAAGACGCTTTGGCAGTCAATGCGTCCTACTGAAGATGTTTTTGTTAACCCCCATTGGTTTTCTGCTCTCTATAGGTCCTCCAATGCACCAAGCAAATAATACCTGCTCTGTGATGGTACTATTGGGGTGCTGACCATTAGAGAATAGAGTAAAGGGGCATGTCCAACATTTGATTACTACCTATTATTTCTATTTTGTGGTTTTCTACCAACTTGCAATGTCCCCTAACAGGGACACTGTGGGTATGACATCCTGTCATCTGGAAAATAGATATAGAAACTCTTTCTACCCCAATCATTCATCCATACATCCATTATCTTGGGCTTTATCATCTATTAGGGTCGCGGGGGGTTCCCCATGACCATCCAGGGGAGAACGTTTCGGGCGCTGGGCAGATACACCCAGGACAGGGTGCCAATCTATCGCTGGGCACACACTTATTCACACAGATATACTCTATATGGGGCAATTTGGAGAACTCAATTGACCATGATCCATGTTTTTGGACTGTGGGAGGAAACCTGAGAACCCGGAGGAAACCCACACAGACACAGGGAGAACATGGAAACTCCACCCAGATTGGGATTCGAACTGGGAAGCCCTAGCACTGAGAGGCAATCATGCTAACCACTAAGCCACCGTGCCGCCCACCCCAATCATTTTTTTACATTTATAATTGAATTTGATCATTTATTAAAAGCGATTTACAAATATCCCAACTTAGGGCCAGAATGCAGGGTTGTTCATGAAAAGCACCCCTGCTTTATATATATATATAGCCCAGTGATAGATTGGCGTCCTGTCCTGGGTGTATCTGCCCAGCGCCCGAAACGTTCTCCCCTGAATGGGCATGGGGAACCCCACCGTGACCCTAATATAGGACAAAGCGGAGGATAATAATATATATATATATATACACACACACACACATATATCATATCATATACATACATATACACACACACATATACACACACACACACACACACACACACACACACACACACACACACACATATATATATGTATATATATATATATATATATATATATATATATATATATATATATAAGGTACTTTGTAAAGTAGTTCCACTCACTACATACTGGTTTTTAGCCATTTTCTGAAATGTAAACACTGAACATTGGCAGAATTCTGATCTTTTCTTGACAGAACATTCTGATCCGGCGCTTTGGAGATTTTGGAGCCAATATTGTAAACACTTCAGTAATCACAACAGTAAAACAGATGTTATTGAACAGATTGTAACAGAACTGCGCTGACATCAGATCAAACTCAGTTAAGAGCCGAAGACAAGAGTGGATATGAATAATCTTCACATAAAGTCGCCTAACTACCAAACGCTTAAAAGACTTCATCCTTGCCCGTCAGAACTGCACACGAGCACAGCTGATTCGTGAAGTGCGCATATTACAAATCTCCATATTATATGTGTTCCAATGAAACATCTGATGTAGCATCAGTTCGTTCTGCTGGTCATTACACTGACCAGATTTATGATCCGTCTGTTTCATCATAATGAACTATTCCTTTCTGTTTTCCTATCTGTTTCATACGGTGTCCAGGTACTGAATTGAAATTATGTTTCATTTTAATCAGCCGTCTCTGGTCTTGAGTCAAAAGGTTAAGCTGCTAGTGTTTCCTGATTTCCACTGCACTTTGACAAGCTGTACTACTGCTTGATCCTCTCAAACACTCACACACTCACACTCACACACACACACACACACACACACACACACACGCACAGGGTAATTTTAAGGAGGGGTCTAAAAGACAGATGTGGAGTTACACAACCGTGATCACAGAGCAGGGACACCATGCCACACACCTGCCAGAGACAGAACAGGGCTTTGAAGCCGACTAACACAATGGTCCAAATGATATTCCGTCTTACCTTTGCACTTATTGGTGGCTTTGTCTAGAATGGCCTTGGTGGACACAATCTTGCCATATCTGGAAGGACATAAACACATTATTACACCTTTAATTCAAAACACATTAAAGCATATACAACAACATGAACTCATAGTAAAGAAAATGGCTGGCTGCAGCCCAGATCCATGATTGTGTTCAGTCATTACATTTACATTTGGTCATTTATTGGACGCTTTTATCCAAAGCTACTTACAAGGTGAGCACAGGGTTAATCACAACATCCCTGGAGCAATGAGGGTTAAGGGTCTTGCTCAAGGAGCCACATTGGTAACTTCAGTGGACCTGGGATTTGAACCCCCAACCTTCAGATTGATAACCCAACACCCAACCACTGAGCTACCGCGCCCTTCATAAAGCATGAAGCATGTGGTGTTGCCTGCGTTTGCCAAAATTACCATTGGAGTTAAAAGTTTGTTCGTAAAACTTAATTTTTTTATTACCTGAATTTTTTTCGGGGCATTTTTATTTAATCAAAATTAATGTTATAATAATATTACCTGGAAAGAAAACTCAAAAACAATGTTATTAATAAAAATGAAAGCACCAAAGTCGGTACTAATGACTGGGTTTAATGCAAAATCCAATGTTTCAAACCGGAGTTTCTTATTATATTCAGAATCTGCAGCAAGTCAGTCTCATCTTATCATTTTGAACGCTTAATCCTCTACTTGGGTCATGGGGGGGGTTTCCCATACCCATCCTGGGGAGAACGTTTCAGGCAGTGGGCAGATACACCCAGGACAGGGGGCCAATCCATCGCTGGGCACACACTCACTCACACAGACACACTATATGGGGCAATTTGGATCATTTAATTTACATTTGGTCATTTAGCAGACGCTTTTATCCAAAGCTTTTGCACAAGGTGAGCACAGGGTTAATCACAACATCCCTGGAGCAATGAAGGTTAAGGGTCTTGCTCAAGGACCCACATTGGTAACTTCAGTGGACCTGGGATTTGAACCCCCAACCTTCAGATTGATAGCCCAATTTATTGACCCTGATCCATGTTTTTGTACTGTGGGAGGAAACCGGAGAAGCCAGAGAAAACCCACGCGGACACGGGGAGAACATGGAAACTCCACCCAGATTGGGATTTAAACCGGGAATCCCCAGCACTGAGAGGAGAACATGCTAACCACTAAGCCACCGTGCCACCCAAATGCAATGCAATTACATTTCAATTAAATCTTACTGACTCTTGAAACCCCAAAAAAGTCGTATTTCATTTGTATTGTTCCTTTCCAAGGTTCTTTGTTCACTCAGATGATCCTCAGACTCTGTGGCATCACAATAGAGAATTCTCAAAACGCGTAATTAAATTGAATCCAATTCATCATGGGGCAGTAAAAACAAAACAAGGTATGGATTCATTCCAGAAACAACGGGCCCCGCTACACAACACACTACAACGAACCAGGCAGAAAAACACTCTTTCCCAGAAGGGACCTTGTATAATTCTGAAACTGAAAGAAAAAAATGGAGCTTAAAGAGGGGAGTGAAAACCTCTCATCTATAACAGAGTTCAAATTGTATACCATACTTATACCGTACCTTATTTGCAGAACCTTTAATTTAAAAATGGTTCTTTATGAGTAATCTTTAAAGCTACAGTTGTTTGGTTACTATTAAAGCTTTTAACAGAAGTGCTTGTTGTATATATAGACATGTGAAACTTTAGCTGTTGTGCTTTTATTGGTTCATCGACCTCATGGCTTTTTGGGGGCCACCCATCAGCACTAATTGTTCTTTTTGCTGAAGGAAATGTTTTATGACTTCGACCATGTGCTTGGGGTCATTGTCGTGCCGCGGTCTGAATGTGGAACCGAGCAATGTGTGCGTGTGTGTGTGTGTGTGTGTAAAAGCATGTACTATATTAATAAAGCAGGAACCAGGGATCAATGCGTAGCTTTGCTTGTTGTCTTCGTAGAGTTTATCTTTTTATGTTTCAGGACTTTCAGAACTTTAGTTTCATCCCATGAGTCTGTATGTGCTTTATTAATTTAAATGATGAATTCTTACCATTAAAAAAAATCATAAAACAAGGAAACATTTACCATACACATGTCTTTTCTGATAATCAACATTACGTGACTGTATATTCTGGGGTCATAATCAAGTATTCAAGGGTTCAAGGAGACTTTATTTTCATTTACGTAACAAATTACGTAGAAATTGTGTTTCACGGACCCAGTTTACCCTAAGTGGTAGAATAAAAAAAAAAATCTAATATTATGTTAAAAAAAGGAAATAATAATAAAATAAAAATAGCCGTGTTATAATAAAAATGTCAATATAAAAATATAGTAGCAATAAAGAAATACATATTAAATATAAAATATAGCAGGCGGCATAGTGGATTAGTGGTTAGCATGTTCTCCTCTCAGTGCTAGGGATTCCCGGTTCGAATCCCAATCTGGGTGGAGTTTCCATGTTCTCCCCGCGTCAGCATGGGTTTCCTCCGGGTTCTCCGATTTCCTCCCACAGTCCAAAAACATGGATCAAGTCAATTGAATTGTCCAAATTGCCTCATATAGAGTGTGTTTGTGTGAGTGAGAGATGGATTGGCGTCCTGTCCTGGGTGTATCTGCCCAGCGCCTGAAACGTTCTCCCCTGGATGGGAATGGGGAACCCCCCCCCGACCCTTTTTAGATGGAATTTAAATTTACTTACGTATCTCATAACGTGAAATATAACATATCAACTGATAACCCAGAACATAACAGTCTTACTTTGTCGTCGTACCTTTTGTGCTATAAACTGTGCACAGTGTTTTAATACCACAAACACAACAAGCCTCATCAGCTAACAGAGTAATGCTTTAGGAACTTAAAAATGCAGAAATGATTTGGGGGGGGGAGCAGCATGGTGGCATAATGGTTACCATGTCCGCCTCTCAGCACTGGGGATCCATGGATTCAAGGTAATTATACACACACTGAGTGAAGCGAGCGGCGCATTGGGCAGCCTTGTACACAGTGCCCTGAGAGGGACTGGGGTTAGGTGCCTTGCCCAAGGCCTCTGCAGCTATAATGCTATAAATCGGTGGGACTATAAATGGAACCGAGGACCTTCAGATTGCAAGACTCGTTCCTTAACCCCAAGACTAGCACTGCCTGTGAGCGAGTGTGTGCCCTGTGATGGATTGGCTGGCGTTGAATGGGCATTGGGAACAGCCCATCCCCCAGTAGAGGATAAAGCAGAAGATAATGAGATGAGATTTCGAGGAATTATCTTCGTATTAAACTAAACAAGCAGAGAATTTATCCAGATTAATTAATCAGTGGCGCAGTGACTCAGTGGCATCATCATCCTGCAGCATTTTAATTCTCAGTGAGAAGAGGCTGATTACTTTTTGTGTAAAGATGGCATGTTCTTTCCATGTCTGGGCAGGATTCCTCTGAGAATGTTCTTCACAGTTTAAAGTCATGCAGTTCAAGTGCTTTCGAGATCTTACGTTGGTGTTTTTCCAGAATTTACTCAAAAAATGATGGAATTGGTTCCAGAACCAACAAAAAAAGGTGTATAAAGTGTTTGCAAATTATTATTTGTGCTCTCTGTTTCCTGATAAGGTCCCTTGCATCAACACTATTGCCCCTGTAGCAATAAGGAAGGAGTTTATTTGGGGGGGGGGGTGGGGGTAGAGCTTGGAAGTGGGTGCTACCACTCCAGCCTTCGGTTATAAGGAGACCCATCAAAAATGGTTCTCTAGAAAATAAACCCATGTTTTAGGCATCTGCAATGCTATACTAGCCATTTCTTACTTGTTATGAATATTAAAATTACAGATATTATAATAGGGCGGCATGGTGGCTTAGTGGTTAGCATGTTCTCCTCTCAGCGCTAGGGTTTCCTTGTTCGGATCCCCATCTGGGTGGAGTTTCCATGTTCTCCCCGTGTCAGCGTGGGTTTCCTCTGGTTTCTCCGGTTTCCTCCCATAGTCCAAAAACATGGATTAAGGTCGAAATGAGTTCTCCAAATTGCCCCATGTTGAGTGTGTGTGTGTGTGTGTGTGTGAGTGCCCAGTGATAGGTTGGCGTCCTGTCCTGGGTGTATCTGCCCGGCGGCCAAAACGCTCTCCCCTGAATGGGCATGGGGAACCCCCCGCGACCCTAATAGAGGATAAAGCGGAAGATAATGAATGAACGAATGAAAGGTCAACTAAATTCTCAAAAAATTGCCCCATATAGAGTGTGTGTGAGTGAGTGAGTGCCCAGCGATAGGTTGGCGTCCTGTCCTGGGTGTATCTGCACGGCACCCAAAACGCTCTCCCCTGAATGGGCATGGGGACCCCCCCGCGACCCTAATAGAGGATGAAGCGGAAGATAATGGATGGATGGATGCATATATTATTCATTCATTCATTATCTTCCGCTTTATCCTCTATTAGGGTCACGTGCCCATCCAGGGGAGAACGTCTCGGGCGATGGGCAGATACACCCAGGACAGGGTGCCAATCCATCGCTGGGCACACACTCACTCACACAGACACACTCTATATGGGGCAATTTTTTGAGAATTCAATTGACTTGATCCATGTTTTTGGACTGTGGGAGGAAACCAGATAACCCGGAGGAAACCCACGCAGACACAGGGAGAACACGGAAACTCCACCCAGATGGGGATTTCCTCCCACAGTCCAAAAACATGGATCAAGTTCAATTGAGTTCTCCAAATTGCCCCATATAGAGTGTGTCTGTGTGAGTCAGTGTGTGCTCAGTGATTGGCATCCTGTCCTGGGTGTATCTGTCCAGCGCTCGAAATGTTCTCCCCTGGATGGGCATGGGGAACCCCACCGCGACCCTAATAGAGGATAAAGTGGAAGATAATGGATGCAGATATTATGATACACAAAATTAACTGGCTTTGTTGATCTTCAGTTTGATAAAAATGTGAAATGTAACCTGTCTAACAATGCCATAAAACAAAACTCATACAGCTTTCTGACTCAACCCACCAGGTCGATGAGAAAGTCAATGGCCCAGTGCTTTTGTCTGTAACCCAGAGTACGGTACTGACGTACATAACACACGGACGTAAAGAGCAAGCAAATGCATCGTTCGTTTCCCTTCTGCCGCATTCCCCAGTCATTTGCATCGCTGGCATTAAGATTTTATGAGGGTCAGCGCAATGTGGAGAAACCTTGCCCTCCCAATAATAAAAGCTTTTGTGCAGACAGACCTACTTTACATATCTTGGTGTGGAGAGATATGAGATATATGGCCCAACAGCCTTTGAGTCTGATGATTGGATGCAGGAGATGAGATACCCTGGAGAAGGAGTGGGGGGGTGGGGGGGATGGCTGAGAGAGAGAAAGTGGATAAGAAAGAGGCCTCCCTTCTCCTGGCATGTACTTACAGTGTAACCTGAGAGTTCTCCTTGTGTGTCCTGCCTTCATCACAGTGCAAAGAAAAACACACACACACACACACACACACACACACACACACACACACACACACACACAACTGACCGGGTACTAATGCCTCACCTCACATTCCCGCTAAAATCCACTTACCATAAAGCCTGCACAGTTGATCAGGTTTAAATCGACGAGTAATCAGGGGTATGTAATAATGCCTAATACAGTCAGCTACATGACTTTTATTATATACATATTTACAATGATTAGTGCAATGATTCGTGACATCAGTTATTGTTAATATTTAAAGTTTCAATACATTTTATTATAATAATTTTTATATTTTTGGTAGTTTTTGTTATTATATTAGGTTTTATATTCTCTCACTTGTAAGTCACAAGTGGGATAAAATGTGTCATCTCATCCTGTTTTACTGACAAGAAATTGACAATTAGTTTTCTTTTTAAATTAAATTAGTTAAATGTTTGTGTTACCATTTATTTTTAAATTTACTATAATTTTTTATATATTATATATATATATATATATATATATATATATATATATATATATATATATATATATATATATATATATATATATATATGGGTGGCACGGTGGCTTAGTGGTTAGCACGTTTGCCTCTCAGCACTAGGGATTCCCGGTTCGAATCCCCATCTGGGTGGAGTTTCCATGTTCTCCCTGTGTCCGCGTGGGTTTCCTCCGGGTTCTCCGGTTTCTTCCCACAGTCCAAAAACATGGATCAAGTCAATTGAATTCTCCAAATTGCCCCATATAGAGTGTGTCTGTGTGAGTGAGTGTGTGTCCTGTGATAGATTGGTGTCCTGTCCTGGGTGTATCTGCCCAGCGACCAAGACGTTCTCCCCTGGATGGGCATGGGGAACCCCCCCCCCCGCGACCCTAATAGAGGATAAAGCGGGAGATAATGAATGAATGAATGAATATATATATATATATATATATATATATATATATATATATATATATATATATATATATATATACACACACACACACACATTCATCAATCCTTCCATCCATCCATCATCTTCCGCTTTGTCCTCCCTCTAGGTTCCCGGGTGGGGTTCCCCATGCCCATCCAGGGGAGAACGTTTCGGGTGCTGGGCAGATACACCCAGGACAGGACACCAATCTATCACAGGACACACACTCACTCACACAAACACACTCTATATGGGGCAATTTGGAGAATTCAATTGACCTTGATCCATGTTTTTGGGAGGAAACCGAAGAACCCAGAGGAAACCCATGCGGAAACTCCACCCAGATGGGGATTCAAACCGGGAATCCCTAGTGCTGAGAGGCGAACGTGCTAACCACTAAACCACCATGCTGCCATATATATATATATAAATATTAAAAGAATTAAAATCACAGCTAATCGACTAAATGTAAACATGATCATTAAACAATATTGATTACAGCAATCATCCACAAGACTGTGAGGGTACAATGGGTGGCTTGATCTAATTCTACACTTGGGACTAAGGTTCCCTTTGCCTATCCAGGGTAGAACATTTCGGATGTTGTTGCCAATACACTCGGAAGCAGGCGCCAATTCATTACTGGACACACGCGCCCTCATACAGGGGCAATTTAGAGCATTCGATTTACCTTGTATCCATGTTTTTGGACTGTAGGAGAAAACCGGAGAAGCCACAGAAATCCAAGGCAGACGCAGGGAGAACATGAAAACTCCACAGAATTCGAGAGGTGAACATGCTAACCACTACACCACCATGCCACCCTATTATAAGTATATTATACATAATGTATTCTAATATTATTTGTAGTTCTATAGAATAGATGCAATATAGCATTTTAAATAACAGATTTCTTTTGTTGCGGGATGAAAAGCATGTTAGTCCACATTTTATTAACTTATGACATATGACTAATGCAGTTATGGTACAGATGGAAAATACTACAGTGGCATGGATGTGATGCATAATCAATACTAGTACACTTGGACATTATTCATTGATATGATTAGTTTAAAACCGTGCCTGCTGCAGCATCAGTCCAATACATTCTCTAATGCTTCATTTGTACTTTCTTCAATGAACTTAATCATATCAGAGAAGAGCTTCTGAACATTCAGATTTCAGTATAGATGAGACGGCTTCTGTACTTAACAGAAATGAACTGCTTTTAACTCGAATCATGTAACAGCTCACAGGGAGAGGAGATCTAGAAGAAATATCTTTTTAGATTATGTAGAGGAGGGTGGCACGGTGGCTTAGTGGTTAGCATGTTCTCCTCTCAGCGCTAGGGATTCCCGGTTCGAATCCCCATCTGGATGGAGTTTCCATGTTCTCCCCGTGCCTGCGTGGGTTTCTTCCGGGTTCTCCGGTTTCCTCCCACAGTCCAAAAACATGGATCAAGTCAATTGAGTTCTCCAAATTGGCCCATATAGAGTGTGTCTGTCTGAGTGAGTGTGTGTCCAGTGATAGATTGGCACCCTGTCCTGGGTGTATCTGCCCAGCGCCTGAAACGTTCTCCCCTGGATGGGCATGGGGAACCCCCCCACAATCCTAATAGAGGATAAAGCGGAAGATAATGGATGTCTTTGCATCAGGGTGGCACGGTGGCTTAGTGGTTAGCATGTTCTCCTCTCAGCTCTAGGGATTCCCGGTTCAAATCCCCATCTGGATGGAGTTTCCATGTTCTCCCCGTGTCTGCGTGGGTTTCTTCCGGGTTCTCCGGTTTCCTCCCACAGTCCAAAAACATGGATCAAGTCAATTGAGTTCTCCAAATTGCCCCATATAGAGTGTGTCTGTGTGAGTGTGTGTCCCAACGATGGATTGGTGCCCTGTCCTGGGTGTATCTGCCCAGTGCCCAAAACGTTCTCTCCTGGATGGGCATGGGGAACCCCCCCGCGACCCTAATATAGGATAAAGTGGAAGATAATGAATGAATGAATGAATTATGTAGAGGTGTTATCACTCTCATTGTTGTTAAGGTGATTTATGTCACTTCAGCAATACAGCTGAATCTGATGATTCCTCACTGTATATTCGTATTTAGCGGTTCATGCGGTGAACACATTTTCCTTCCAAAAGAGTCTATAAAAATTTTAAATGTTAAATTAATAAACACGTTTGCAGGAAATCGCAAAATGGTAAATTTAAATGGATAAAGGATTAGTAGATTCAAGGAGACTATATGGTCATTTGCATCACACCTGATCAAATGAAATGATTGTTTTTAAAGCAATTTTTATTAAAAGTAAAATGTATTATTTTTATTTAAACATTAGGTTTAGAATAAAATATTAAATGGGAATTATGAAATTTAGCAAGGGCGGCACGGTGGCTTAGTGGTTAACATGTTCTCCTGTCGGCAGTAGGGATTCCCGGTTGGAATCCCAATCTGGGTGGAATTTCCATGTTCTCCCCGTGTCCACGTGGGTTTCCTCCGGGTTCTCCGGTTCCCTCCCATAGTCCAAAAACATGGATCAAGTCAATTGAATTCTCCAAATTGCCCCATATAGAGTGTGTCTGTGTGAGTAAGTGTGTGCTCAGCGATAGATTGGCGCCCTGTCCTGGGTGTATCTGCCCAGCGCCCGAAACGTTCTCCCCTGGATGGGCATGGGGAACCCCACCACGACCCTAATAGAGGATAAAGCGGAAGATAATGGATGAATGAATGAATGAATGAATGATGAAGCCGCCATGACAATCAGAAGGTTATGTCTATATTTGTAAGTCAGGTTTATATGACAGACATGGACAGAGCAGCACTCATTAACATTAATCAACCACGGAACCAAAAAGGGATCGGGGGTCCAAGCAAAGGACCACAAAGTATAGTTACTATAGAGACAACAATTTAAGGAAGATCAGACCCTTCTTGACTGAACATGCTACCCAACTGCTGGTTCAAGCCCGAGTCCTATCCCGGCTGATTATTGTAATGCGGTTCTTGCCGGTATCCATCAGACCTAATTCAACACTCTGCAGCCCGACTTGTGTTTAACCAGCTTAAGAACTCATGTCACTCCATTACTCACTTCCCTCCATTGGCTCCCTGTAGCTGCTGCATTCAGTACAAGTCACTGACTCTGGCCTACAGAACCATTTCTGGATCTTCCTCCTCTTCCCTTCACTCTATCTTTTCAAAATCCACTCCGACTCGTTCACTTCGCTCCAGTGATGATGGCCGCCTGGCGGTTCCACCTCACCGAGGAGCTGATTCTCACTCCGTGGCGTTCACCACTGCAAAATGGTGGAACGATCTTCCCAACTCTGTCCGTAAAGCAGAATCACTAAACAGTTTTAAGAAACTACTGAAGACGCATCTCTTTAACAAATACCTATTGTAAAAAAAAAAAATGATTTGATGATTTCAGGTTGGATGATTTTACAGTGTAGTTGGTTTTCTGCATAACTTCTGACTTGTGATGTTCTCATTTGTAAGTCGCTTTGGATAAAAGCGTCTGCTAAATGACCAAATGTAAATGTAACAATTGACCTCCCGGAATGAGATCATCCTGAAAGATCTACTGCATCATGAAAGTAAATATGAATGGAATTTAGTTTGTGGCCTTAAAAAATGAGTGGAGTCAAAATACCAGAATACCAAACATACTGTAAAGATGATGGAGGCATCATGGACGATACAATCTCATCCCAGCAAAATTCCAGTCATCAAAAATCATTATATGTATTATGTATAGTATGTTCATTCAATCGATAAGCCATTAGTTCTGATACAGATCGCAGGGAGGAAGCGGAAGCCCAAACCCATCCCTCATTGGATGAACCCCCTTTGACTGTAGCCCATCACAGGACAGACTCACAGACCAACACATTCAGGCACACACTCATATAAATGCTGCTGGGATTTGAATCTGCTTATGAGGCAGCAACGCCTCCACTGTCTAATTAAAGTCATAAATCAGAGAAAACCAAACAATCACAAGGTTTAACTTAAACCTAGCTGCACTGGATTTGTTGAATTTCAAGTAACATCCATCCATCCATCCATCCATTATATTCCGCTTCATCCTCTATTAGGGTCGCGGGGGGGTTCCCCATGCCCATCCAGGGGAGAATGTTTCGGGTGCTGGGCAGATACACCCAGGAAAGGGCACCAATCCATCACTTGGCACACACTTACTGCATTTCTGTAGATACTTGCAATTAAGGCATTTCTTAACTTCACAAAAAATATGAGCAAAAAAATGTAGAAAATTATTTTATTGGGTTACAAAGGGAAGGAGAGGGAAGAATAATTAGCAAACTATATCAAGTATTTGTAGCAATGAATCTGGATAGCTCTAGATAGATAGATAGTTAATATCGAACAGAAATGGCACTCAAAATTGAACACGACAATTATGCCAGATACATGAGAGAAAATATGCACAGAGGCTCATTTAGTAACAAACCTAAATACGTGGAGGGAATTCAAATGGAAAGTCCATTCATCCATCCATTATCTTCCGCTTTATCCTCTATTAGGGTCGTGGGGGGGTTCCCCATGCCCATCCAGGGGAGAACGTTTCGGGCGCTGGGCAGATACACCCAGGACAGGGCGCCAATCTATCACTGGGCACACACTCACTCACACAGACACACTCTATAGGGGGCAATTTGGAGAACTCAATTGACTTGATCCATGTTTTTGGACTGTGGGAGGAAACCGGAGAACCCGGAGGAAACCCACGCAGACACGGGGAGAACATGGAAACTCCACCCAGATGAGGATTTGAACCGGGAATCCCTAGTGCTGAGAGAGAACATGCTAACCACTAAGCCACCGTGCCGCCCATTTCAAGTAACATGAATTTTGAAATGTGTTTGTGTCCTGCAGTGATTATTTCATGTTCTATTTCCATTTACACTCAGTCACTCAGCAGATGCTTTAATCCAAAGTGAGAGAACACTACAAGTCAGTAGTTAAGAAGGAACATTATTGAATTATTGAATTATTAGCTACATGTTTATCACGATGGTGTAATGGTTAGCACGTCTGCTTCTCAGCACTGGGGATCCAAAAACAGGGATTCAATATGAATTGTCTGCTCTAATAAAAAAATTTAATTGCCCCTATATAGTGTGTGTGTGTCTGTATGAGTAAGCAATGGCTTGGTGCCCTGTCTTGGATGTATCTGCCCAGCGTCCGCAGAGTTCTTCCCATGGATGGGCTTAGACAATAACCCCAAAACTCTAAAAGAGAATTTAGTGGAAGATAATAAGATGAGATGGTACGGTGGCTTAGTGGTTAGCACGTTCGCCCCTCATCCCGGTTCGAATCCCAATCTGGGTGAAGTTTCCATGTTCTCCGTGTCTGCGTGGGTTTTCCTACCACAGGGTTCTCCGGTTTCCTCCCACAGTCCAAAAACATGGATCAAGGTTAATTGGATTCTCAAAATTGCCCCATATTGTGTGTCTCTGTGTGAGTGAGTGTGTGCCCAGTGATAGATTGGCGCCCTGTCCTGGGTGTATCTGCCCAGCGCCCGAAAGTTCTCCCCTGGATGGGCATGGGGAACCCCCCCACGACCTTAATATAGGCTAAAGCGGAAGATAATGGATGGATGGATAATAAGATGAGATTATGAATCACGATCTTTAGCTGATCTTTTAATGTCTAGATTCATACTGCCATTATGTATTAAATTTTTTTTAGAGCAAGTCCTTCCAGAAGATATTCAGTTGTTTCCTGAAGATGCTGAAAGCATCACCGACAGGGTTGGGAAGATCATTACACTATTTAGCAACGGGGAGCTATTTTTAGAATCTAGATTGCCTTTTGTAGGACAGACCTTACTGACAATGCACAATGCTTATAACCTTACAAACATTAAGACCTTTAGTTGAAATAAATACACTCACTGTATCATTTACACACACTTATTTCTACACTCATTATCTATTTGATCAGTTCCATTTATTCATTCATTCATTATCTTCCGCTTTATCCTATATTAGGGTCGCGAGGGGGGGGGGGTTCCCCATGCCCATCCAGGAGAGAATGTTTCGGGCGCTGGGCAGATACACCCAGGACAGGGCGCCAACCTATCGATGGGCACACACTCACTCACACAGACACGCACGCATACACACCCAATATGGGGCAATTTGGAGAACTCAATTGACTCGTTCCATGTTTTTGGAACCAACTAACTAACCAACCCTGACTGTATCATTACTCCTAAATTAATCGAAATCCATCCATTGTCTTCCGCTTTATCCTCTATTAGAGTCGCGGTGGGGTTCCCCATGCCCATCCAGGGGAGAACGTCTCGGGCGCTGGGCAGATAGACCCAGGACAGGACGCCAATCCATCAGTGGACACACAATCACTCACACAGACACACTCTATATGGGGCAATTTGGAGAACTCAATTGACTTGATCCATGTTTTTGGACTGTGGGAGGAAACTGGAGAACCTGGAGGAAACCCATGCAGACATGTGGAGAACATGGAAACTCCACCCAGATGGGGATTCGAACCGGGAATCCTCAGTGCTGAGAGGAGAACATGCTAACCACTAAGCCACTGATCAAGTGGCCTTTGATCAGTTCCATCAGTTTTATAATTACAGCCTCTTCACTCTGTCTTGTAATGACATGACCACCACAGTTCGGGTATCATTTGGGTGGGGGATGATTCTCAGCGGCGCTGTGACACTGATGGTGTGGAGTGTTCTGTAGGTATAAGTAGTTCTATAAGTAGTTCAGACTAAAGGTTTTAGGGATCACAAACAAAAATGGCCAACCACCAGCATGATGTGGTCAGCATCCCGTGAACCCAGATTAAGGATCTCAGTGAATAATTAACACACACTGCACAACAAATAGACAGCATGGTGGTTTAGTGGTTAGCATGTTCTAACCCACGCAGACACGGAGAACATGGAAACTCCACCCAGATTGGGATTCGAACCGGGATGAGGGGCAAACGTGCTAACCACTAAGCCACCGTACCATCTCATCTTATTATCTTCCACTAAATTCTCTTTTAGAGTTTTGGGGTTATTGTCTAAGCCCATCCATGGGAAGAACTCTGCGGACGCTGGGCAGATACATCCAAGACAGGGCACCAAGCCATTGCTTACTCATACAGACACACACACACTATATAGGGGCAATTAAATTTTTTTATTAGAGCAGACAATTCATATTGAATCCCTGTTTTTGGATCCCCAGTGCTGAGAAGCAGACGTGCTAACCATTACACCATCGTGATAAACATGTAGCTAATAATTCAATAATTCAATAATGTTCCTTCTTAACTACTGACTTGTAGTGTTCTCTCACTTTGGATTAAAGCATCTGCTGAGTGACTGAGTGTAAATGGAAATAGAACATGAAATAATCACTGCAGGACACAAACACATTTCAAAATTTTCATGTTACTTGAAATGGGCGGCACGGTGGCTTAGTGGTTAGCATGTTCTCTCAGCACTAGGGATTCCCGGTTCGAATCCCAATTTGGGTGGAGTTTCCATGTTCTCCCCGTGTCCGCGTGGGTTTCCTCCGGGTTCTCTGGTTTCCTCCCACAGTCCAAAAACATGGATCAAGTCAACTGAGTTCTCCAAATTGCCCCATATAGAGTGTGTCTGTGTGAGTCATTGTGTGCCCAGTGACAGATTGGTGCCCGGTCCTGGGTGTATCTGCCCAGCGCCCGAAACGTTCTCCCCTGGATGGGCATGGGGAACCCCCCCGCGAACCCTAATAGAGGATGAAGTGGCAGATAATGGATGGATGTTACTTGAAATTCAATACTGAGTGTGTGTGTTTGTGTGAGTGAGTCTCTGTGATAGATTGGCGTCCTGTCCTGGGTCTATCTGCCCAGCGCCCGAAACGTTCTCCCCTGGATGGGCATGGGGAACCCCCCCCCCCACGACCCTATAGGATAAAGTGGAAGATAATGGATGGATGGATGTACAACAAATAAGCTTCTGCCTCTGAGCAATAGCACATCCACACAGTGTTTAAACGCTTTAGCAGCACTGCAGTGCCTTAGCCAATCAAACCCTTGATGTACCTGTGATGTGATTGCCCTCGGGAGGTCCTGCCCATTTGGGAACAGAGAACATGGAAGTAGCAAAGAAAATAAACAAGGTACAGACTAATTAAGTAATTAAGGTAGCCGGTAAGAGCAGTGCCTTTTCTCAAGTCCTAAAAATATCTGAAGTACAGACTGATTTTATTTTTATTGTTAAATAATTTGAAATGGTCCGTCAGCGTTCTTTCATAGCGTTTCCCTTGGTTGTGCATTTAACCAATCAGATTTCAGCATCATTAGTTGCCAGGTTTAAATAATCTGTCTAAGACCTTAAGGTTCTGCAGTTTAGAAGCATTAAATAAGTGTGGGGCAAACTGTTGTTCTAACCAATCAGATTTGAGATGGCGACACCAAGGCCCTCTTGCAAGCGTATGTCACATCATCGTTTTCCCAGTCTCTTATTGGATAGTCAGAGAGTGTACCGCCTTGGTCAGACATTTAAAGAGAATTAAAACTAAGCCAGTGATAGATTGGTGTCCTGTCCTGGGTGTATCTGCCCAGCGCCTGAAACGTTCTCCACTGGATGGGCATGGGGAACCCACCCCCACAATCCTAATAGAGGATGAAGTGGAAGATAATGGATGGATGGATGGATAAAAGTAAGCCAGAATTATGACACGACTTTGAGCTTAAGCTTCAATGGCAATAGAAAAGGATGTCTTGATGGAACTAATTAAACTCTTTTTAAGTAAAAAAAAATATTTTTTACAAATAATCAGGATTTTTGATGAGTGTTCACTCATTCATTATCTCCCGCTTTATCCTCTATTAGGGTCGCGGTGGGGTTCCTCATGCCCATCCAGGGGAGAACATCTCGGGCGCTGGGCAGATAGACCCAGGACAGGGTGCCAATCCATCGCTGGGCACACACTCACTCACACAGACACACTCTATTGGACAATTTGGAGAACTCAATTGACTTGATCCATGTTTTTGGACTGTGGGAGGAAACCGAAGAACCCGGAGGAAACCCACGCAGACACGGGGAGAACATGGAAACTCCACCCAGGAATCCCTAGCGCTGAGAGGCGAACGTGCTAACCACTAAGCCACCGTGCCGCCTTGATGAGTGTTATATTCGGAAATAATATTGCAATTTTATGAGGTTACCATTGGTGATGGGCGGCACGGTGGTTTAGTGTTTAGCACGTTCTCCTCTCAGCCCTAGGGATTCCCGGTTCGAATCCCCATTTGGGTGGAGTTTCCATGTTCTCCCCGTGTCCGTGTGGGTTTCCTCCGGGTTCTCCGGTTTCCTCCCACAGTCCAAAAATATGAAACAAGTCAATTGAATTCTCCAAATTGCCCCATATAGAGTGTGTCTGTGTGAGTGAGTGTGTGTCCAGTGATAGATTGGCGCCCTGTCCTGGGTGTATCTGCCCAGTGCCTGAAACGTTCTGCCCCTGGATGGGCATGGGGAACCCCACCGCGACCCTAATATAGGATGAAGCAGAAGACAATGGATGGAGGATGGATGGAATCTGTATGAAACTATATGGTGAAAAAAATGCAAATAAAATACAAATAAATAAATCAGCTGCAGTTCTGCATAATAAGAAGGTTTTAATTATCATAAAATAGTTATTGACCGGTGGAGTGATTCAGATGGAGCATTACTGAAGTTCTGGAAGTAAAATGCACGGCCTGCCACTGAGTGAGAGTATATAATATTTTCTTTTTACAATAGCCAGTCTTAGCTTATCTTTCTAACCCATATGTGAACCAGAATGAGGATTCTGATTTCATGCAGCTGTGCTGGAGTGCAGATGATGACAAGCATTCAGTTCTACAACTAGCTTCCTCCCTACAGCAAGTGTGTGAGTGTGTGTGTACCAGTGTTATAATAAGCCATGTATTGTAAGTATGTCTTGTAATAATAGCTGCGCTTATTCTATAAAGAATTGGGACAAATATAGTACAAATTTAACTCGGCATAAAACATTACAGGAACAAAAACAGTTCATTACGCTAATCCTCATTTCCTCACACAATGGTGCATGAAGGTTTGTGAATCCTTTAAGCATTCTGCAAAAAACTGTCTGAAAACCTCGTCAGCTTCTAGTTCATTTAGTTATTAGTCATTTAGTTATTAAGGAACATTCATTCATTCATTATCTCCCGCTTTATCCTCTATTAGGGTCGCGGTGGGGTTCCCCATGCCCATCCAGGGGAGAACGTCTCAGGCGCTGGGCAGATATACCCAGGACAGGGCGCCAATCCATCGCTGGGCACACACTCACTCACTCAAACACACTCTATATGGGGCAATTTTTGTGAATTCAATTGACTTGATCCATGTTTTTGGACTGTGGGAGGAAACCAGGGAACCCGGAGGCACGCAGACCCACGCAGACACGGGGAGAACATGGAAACTCCACCCAAATGGGGATTCGAACCGGGAATCCCTAGCGCTGAGAGGTGAACGTGCTAACCACTAAGCCACTGTGCCGCCCAACTAGATTCATTCATTCATTCATTCATTCATTCATTATCTCCCGCTTTGTCCTCTAGTAGGGTCGCGGTGGGATTCCCCATGCCCATCCAGGGGAGAACGTTTCGGGCGCTGGGCAGATAGACCCAGGACAGGGCGCCAATCCATCGCTGGGCACACACTCACTCACACACACACACTATATATGGGGCAATTTTGAGAATTCAATTGACTTGATCCATGTTTTTGGACTGTGGGAGGAAACTGGAGAACCCGGAGGAAACCCACGCAGACACGGGGAGAACATGGAAACTCCACCCAGATGGGGATTCGAACCGGGGATCCCTAGCGCTGAGAGGTGAACGTGCTAACCACTAAGCCACTGTGCCGCCCAACTAGATTCATTCATTCATTCATTCATTCATTATCTCCCGCTTTGTCCTCTACTAGGGTCGCGGGGGGGGGGGTTCCCCATGCCCATCCAGAGGAGAACGTTTCGGGCGCTGGGCAGATACACCCAGGACAGGGCGCCAATCTATCACTGGGCACACACTCACTCACACCGACACACTCTATATGGGGCAATTTGGAGAATACAATTGACCTCATTCCATGTTTTTAGACTGTAGGAGGAAGAACCTGGAGGAAACCCACACGGACACGGGGAGGACATGAAAACTCCACCCAGATTGGGATTAGAACCTGGAATCCCTAGCGCTGAGAGGAGCTAACGTGCTAACCGCTTAGCCACCCTGCCACCCAAAACAACCAGTTAAACGAACTTAATCATAAAAATGTTACTGAAATGTTTTAATTATTCCGGACAGTTATTTTTTTATTAGAATTTAGGCAAATTTGAAAATACAACCTTTTAAATTCAACAGCGAAGCTTAACAGTCAGTAAAAACATCCTAGCAAATCCATTTCCCACGTTCTATCAAATGTTCCATCACTAGCGCGATCCAATTCTGCTTACTCGTGCTTTGTGTAAAGGGTGGTAACCAGGCCCAATTAGGCAAAAACAAACTGGTAGTTCCATGGAGCCAGATGTGTTCTTATAATGAGTATATACGTCTGGAGAAATATACGAGGCTTTAATTTGGCTAACAAGTGAGTCGGAACAAGAACTTATTAGGAACAAACTTGGTTTGGAATTTATAAGTTGGTCCAAAGGAGCAGATGTGATCGACGCTGGGGTTCTACTCTTAATGCAAACACAACGGAACGAAAGGGTATATAAAGTTGCGAGATAGAATCAAGCCCTTATTAACTAATGAAAAATGGTTCAGGGACACAGCTAGGAACCTGTGTGTGTAAACAACGTTCGACTGGAACATTAAAGTGAACTAACAAGGCACCAAGGACAAAGAACGTGTTATGGCTAAATAAACCTTTACAAAGCAACTGTTTGCTTTCCTATACACATAAAACCAAAGACGGGATGGATGATACGGCTGTCCCTGAATGAATTATTAAGATTTAAATCTTAGTTTAAAGTAAAAAGAAATAATTCATATTAAATGAGGTCATTTTGTAGAATCCAACTTAATAGTTGGGGTCATAGATTAATGGTTCTACTGCTATACATCCCATTTACAGAACGTCATTAAGCTGACACTCTTATACAAAGCGACTTATAAATAACCCAACTAGACCAAACGTTCGCCTCTCAGCGCTAGGGATTCCCGGTTCGAATCCCCATCTGGGTGGAGTTTCCATGTTCTCCCCGTGTCTGCGTGGGTTTCCTCCGGGTTCTCCGGTTTCCTCCCACAGTCCAAAAACATGGATTAAGTTAATTGAATTCCCAAAAATTGCCCCATATAGAGTGTGTCTGTGGGAGTGAGTGTGTGCCCAGTGATGGATTGGCGCCCTGTCCTGGGTGTATCTGCCCAGCGCCAGAAACGTTCTCCTCTGGATGGGCATGGGGAACCCCCACCACGACCCTAGTAGATGATTAAGCGGAAGATAATTAGATACAATATGAATCTAGTTGGGCGGCACGGTGGCTTAGTGGTTAGCACGTTCTCCTCTCAGCACTAGGGATTCCTGGTTTGAATCCCCATCTGGGTGGAGTTTCCATGTTCTCCCCGTGTCTGCGTGGGTTTCCTCGGGGTTCTCCGGTTTCCTCCCACAGTCCAAAAACATGGATCAAGTTAATTGAATTCCCAAAAATTGCCACATATAGAGTGTGTCTGGTGAGTGAGTGTGTGCCCAGCGATGGATTGGCACCCTATCCTGGGTCTATATGCCCAGTGCCCGAAACGTTCTCCCCTGGATGGGCATGGGGAACCCCACCGCGACCCTAATAGAGGATAAAGCGGGAGATAATGAATGAATGAGACTAACTAACTTTGGCGAAGAGGGGATTTAAACCCACAGCCCAACATAGCCCAACATTAACCACTGAGCTACCACACCACATTAACAGAGCTATCTAGATTCATTGCTAAAAATACTTGATATAGTTTGCTAATTATTCTTCCCTCTCCTTCCCTTTGGAACCCAATAAAATAATTTTCTCATATTTTTCGTCATATTTTTCATGAAGTTGAGAAATGCCTTAATTGCAAGTACCTACAGAAATGCAGCTTTAAGAGTCGTTCTTCGCAGATAGATAACTGATGTAGCCAGAAATTTACCAATAATCCATTATCTTCCACTTTATCCTCTACTAGGGTCATGGTGGGGTTCCCCATGCCCATCCAGAGGAGAACGTTTCGGGCGCCGGGCAGATACACCCAGGACAGGACGCCAATCTATCGCTGGGCACACACTCACTCACACAGACACACTCTATATGGGGCAATTTGGAGAATTCAATCGACCTTGAGCCATGTTTTTGGACTGTGGGAGGAAACTGGAGAACCAAGAAGAAACCCACATAGACACGGGGAGAACATGGAAACTCCACCCAGATTGGGATTCGAACCGGGAATCTCTAGTGCTGAGAGGAGAACGTGCTAACCACTAAGCCACGTGCCGCCCTGATGAAATTCTATTTGAATAAAATGTTTCACCGCCACAGTCTCAAACAGAATATTAATGTGTGAATATGAGTTTCTTTAAAGTTCCTTGACCTTCTGGCTGTGTTAATCAGTTAGGCCAACCGTTGCACCACCGTGTAGATGATGCCTGTATAGTAATCTTTTTATAACCAATTTAAACCTGGTCCTACAGTCCACCTTTGTTCGATGCCTTAGAACTAAAACCAAAAAAATGGCACATACGGCACAAAGAAAAATTTAAAAATGAATGACTTTCTTAGTGGTTACCACGTTCTCCTCTCAGCGTTAGGGATTCCCAGTTCAAATCCCAATCTGGGTGGAGTTTCCATGTTCTCCCTGTGTCCGCATGGGTTTCCTCCGGGTTCTCCGGTTTCCTCCCACAGTCCAAAAACATGGCTCAAGTCAATTGAGTTCTCCAAATTGCCCCATATAGAGTGTGTTTGTGTGAGTGAGTGTGTGCCCAGTGATAGATTGGCGTCCTGTCCTGGGTGTATCTGCCCAGCGCCCGACACGTTCTCCCCTGGATAGACATGGGGAACTCCACCGCGACCCTAATAGAGGATAAAGCGGAAGATAATGGATGGCTGAATTTGAGGAGGGATCAAAGGACTTAAGCGTTCTTAAAACTCTTCTCTCATCGCTCTGCCCACACGGAGACAGTAAAAGGAAATGGAAGCTGATCCCAATTCAGCATCTCGTGAGTCTTTACGTTGAGGCTGAATGCACGCGGCCATGTTTCTTAGTTTATTTCAGACCAAACATCTCAGACACTCTGTTAATCATCATTTTGTGGCAGATGCTGAGGCCAGCACTCTGTAGTCCAAACACAATAGTCATCTAAACAATTTCTATTGACTCCGAGTCATAATAAAGAAGTCAGTGATTCATAGAACAGAAAATGGAAGAAATAATTACAGTGCTAAGTGGAGCCGAGTTCAGGAAACATAAATAAACGACAGACACAAAGAGAACTGTTTATTATTGTTTACTGTATTTTACAGACTCCTTTCATGACTGTTCGCTCCAAGGATTACACTTCCATACAGAAGGGACCCGAATCTGGTTTTCTGGATTTCCGTCCAGAGTCCAATGAAGTCCATTGTGGGTTCTTGTGCAAGGTCCTCAACTGCTCACTGCTCGGGGGGGGGCTGTGTTATTAAGTTAAATTATTTGTGAGCTGCTTGGGATAAAAGCCTCTGCTAAATGACCTCATGTGATGTCATTTAATGTAATGTAGAAACTGGCAGAAAATTTAAATGTATTTAAAGTTCATTAAATGTACAATAGGGTGGCACGGTGGCTTAGTGGTTTGCATGTTCTCCTCTCAGTGTTAGGGATTCCCGGTTCGAATCCCCATCTGGGTAGAGTTTCCATGTTCTCCCCGTGTCCGTGTGGGTTTACTCCGGGTTCTACGGTTTCCTCCCACAGTCCATAAACATGGCTCAAGTCAATTGAGTTCTCCAAATTGCCCCATATAGAGTGCATTTGTGTGAGTGAGTGTTTGCCCAGTGATAGATTGGGGCCCTGTCCTGGGTGTATCTGCCCAGCGCCCGAAACGTTTTCCCCTGGATGGGCATGGGGAACCCCACCGCGACCCTACTAGAGGATAAAGTGGAAGATAATGAATGAATGAATAAATGTATCTGAAGTTTGGGGGTTCAAATCCCAGGTCCACTGAAGTTACCAATGTGGGTCCTTGAGCAAGACCCTTAACCCTCATTGCTCCAGGGATGTTGTGATTAACCCTGTGCTCACCTTGCAAGTCGCTTTGGATAAAAGCATCTGCTAAATGACCAAAATGTAATGTAAATGTAATACAACAGCACATCTACAAGTTTGAGTGAGTTTGGGTTTAATGTTATACTTGGGTTACATGAATAAATCCTATAGATCACACTGTGGTTAGCATGTCCACCTCTCGGCGCTGGGGATCCAGGTTCGATTCCCAATCTGGGTGGAGATACTAGGTTCTCCCTCATCAGTGTGCATGTGCTCTGCCTTAGCTGTATCTGCCCGGCATCGGAAACGTTTTCCTCCTGCCTCCCTATTAAATGATTTAGTGGATGATAAGTTTGAATTTGAGTCAGTTTGGTTTTAATACCATTTCTAGGTTACATGTTTGTATTCTAGGGCGGCACGGTGGCTTAGTGGATTTGCACGTTCTCCTCTCAGCTAGGCATGGGGAACCCCACCGCGACCCTAATATAGGATAATGCGGAAGATAGTGGATGGATGGATGTTTGTATTCTATACATCACACGGAGTGCGACACGGTGGCTTAGTGGTCAGCACGGCTGTCTCTCAACGCCGGGGATACAGTTTCGAATCTCGATCTGGGTGGAGTTTCAATGTTCTCCCAATGTCTGTTTCCTTCAGGTTCTCTGGTTTCCTCCCACAGTCCAAATACCTGGGTTTAAGGTAAACTGGCTGCTCTAAATTACCCCTACACAAATAGCCCCATTCAAAGTATGTATTTGTGTGTGTGTGTGTGTGTGTGTGTGTGTGTGTGTGTGCTCTGTTCTGGGTGTATCTGCCCAACGCCCGAAACGTTCTCCCCCGGATAAACACACCCTAAGAGACGATTAAGTGGATGCTTATAATATGAGATATATACAGTGGTGTTTAAAAGTTTACAAACGTTTCTTTCCGGACAGCGCGCCAATCTATCGCTGGGCACTCACTCACTCACACAGACACACTCTATATGGGGCAATTTGGAGAATTCAATCGATCTTGATCCATTCTTTTTGGACTGTGGGAGGAAACCGGAGAACCCGGAGGAAACCCACATGGACATGGTGAGAACATGAAAACTGCACCCAGATTGGGATTCGAACCGGGAATCCCTAGCACTGAGAGGAGAACATGCTAACCACTAAGCCGCTGTGCCGATCCGATGTTAATAATAACAACAAAATAATAATAGAGCTCTATTTAAGGGCAACACTGGATAAACGCACCCCAAGAGATGAAATAATATGATATATATATATATATATATATATATATATGGGTGGCACGGTGGCTTAGTGGTTGGCATGTTCTCCTCTCAGCACTAGGGATTCTCGGTTCGAATCCCCATCTGGGTGGAGTTTCCATGTTCTCCCCGTGTCCGCGTGGGTTTCCTCCGGGTTCTCCGGTTTCCTCCCACAGTCCAAAAACATGGATCAAGTCAATTGAATTCTCCAAATTGCCCCATATAGAGTGTGTGTGTGTGAGTGAGTGTGTGCCTAGCGATGGATTGGCGCCCTGTCCTGGGTGTGTCTGCCCAGCGCCCGAAACGTTCTCCCCTGGATGGGCATGGGGAACCCCCCCGCGACCCTGGTGGAGGATAAAGCGGGAGATAATGAATGAATATATATATATATATATACACACAGTGGTGTTTAAACGTTTACGAACGTTTTGTTCCGGGTTCTCTGGACTACTCTCACAGTCCAAAAACACAGATTCAAGGTGAACAGTGAATCATCGGCTCTACATTGCCCCTATATACTCTGTGTGAGTGAGTGTGTACCCAGCGATGGCTTGGCACCCTGTCCTTGGTGTACCTGCCCAGCGCCCGAAACGTCCTGCTCTCGATTATTACCAACTTTCACCCTGGCACACTCTCGCTTATTGTCTTTCCTTTCTCATTCCTGCTCCCTCAGCCTCTCTCTCTCTTTTTCTTGTTCTCCATCACTCCTCTCTCCCTCTCTCTCTCTCGCTCCCTTTGTCTTTCACATTCTCCGACTCGCCTCTCGTCTGTGTTACATGTCTCTTGCTCTCGTTCTCTCGCCTCGCTCCCTCCCAGCTGTTGCCCTTGTTTGTCTTTCGCTTTCCTCTTGGGCTTTGAGTTTCCTGAAGGGCTGGGCCGCCACATCCAAGACATTTCTTCCAGACTGCTGCAGATGAGAGAGAGACAGGGCCTCTCTCGCCTCTCTCTCTCCTTGCCATTCCCTCTACCATTTCACCTCTTGCACCCCCCCCCACCTCACTCTCCCAAACAGCATCCTGACCAAAGAACACAAAGCTTCTACACAACCATAAGGCCATGGCGTGCTCCCTTTTCCAAGAATTACTAGGTTCCTAACTGTCTTGTTGAATAATGTGCTATGATTACCCAGCAGAGACGGGCTCATTTGCGGTCAGCGCTTGAGAATGGAATGCTGTAACAGTATAGACATAATGTATAGCATAATGTTCCGATGAAAAACAGTTCTTCACATCTCTTTCCCTGAAAGAGCGAAACCCCTCCTTCACTTTCTAACCATAAAAGGAAGTGAGGCTAAGGGAGGGAGGGAGGGAGGAAGGGAGGGAGGGAGGCGCAATCATGCCTACTTGTTGGAAAGGCTTAGTGCTGCCAACTAGAAAGAGCTTTGTTTGAAACCCAAACCCCTGTTGACTTTTCTGCAAGTTATGGCCTGCTGCTGCATTTCAATCCACCGCAGGGTCACTCAAGCTAAATGTAAGGAACAAGAGCTTGCGAAACCTCTGCATCCAAAATGCACAAATGCACCACAGCAAACTAGGAATGCAACACAAACAAAGACAAAAAAAAGCCCCTCTTTATTCCTGTAGTACTGTGGTCTACTGATTTTGTCCCACACTAAAATTACCACCTTTATTCTTTCAATTCTGATGTTTTCTTTCACAAAAGTGATTTAAAATAATGAAGTTACAAAGAATATCCAACAAAACTGCTATGAATGGTAATTTGGCTAATAATTTATATTTCTAATTATTAATAATTCATTCATTCATTATCTTACGCTTTATCCTCTATTAGGGTCGCGGTGGGGTTCCCCATGCCCATCCAGGGGAGAACGTCCCAGGCGCCGGGCAGATAGACCCAGGACAGGGCGCCAACCCATCGCTGGGCACACACTCACTCACACACACACACACTCTATATGGGGCGATTTGAAGAACACACTTGACTTGATCCTTGTTTTTGGACCGTGGGAGGAAACCGGAGAACCTGGAGGAAACCCACACGGACACGGGGAGAACATGGAAACTCCACCCAGATGGGGATTCGAACCGGGAATCCCTAGCGCTGAGAGGAGAACATGCTAACTAAGCCACCGTGCTGCCTATAATTATTAATAATAATTATTATAATTGTTAGTAATTGGAGATGCAGGTTCAAATCCAAATGGGTGGAGTTTCCATGTTCTCCACGTCTTCGTGGGTTTTCTTTGGGTTCTCCGGTTTCCTCTCACAGTTTAAAAACATGGATATAAGGTAAATTCATTCATTCATTATCTCCCGCTTTATCCTCTATTAGGGTCGCGCTGGGGTTCCCCATGCCCATCCAGGGGAGAACGTCTCGGGCGCTGGGCAGATACACCCAGGACAGGGCGCCAACCCATCGCTGGGCACACACTCACTCACACAGACACACTCTATATGGGGCAATTTGAAGAACTCAATTGACTTGATCCATGTTTTTGGACCGTGGGAGGAAACCGGAGAACCCGGAGGAAACCCACACGGACACGGGGAGAACATGGAAACTCCACCCAGATGGGGATTCGAACCGGGAATCCCTAGCGCTGAGAGGAGAACGTGCTAAACTAAGCCACCGTGCCGCCTATAATTATTAATAATAATTATTATAATTGTTAGTAATTGTAGATGCAGGTTCAAATCCAAATGGGTGGAGTTTCCATGTTCTCCACGTCTTCGTGGGTTTTCTTTGGGTTCTCCGGTTTCCTCTCACAGTTTAAAAACATGGATTCAAGGTAAAGTAAATGCTCTAAATTGCCCTTATAAATATAGTGCGTCTGTGTCTGTGTGTGTGCCTTGCAATAGATTCGTGCCTTGTCCTGACTGTATCTGCCCAGCGTCCGAAATGTTCTCCTCTGAATTAGAATGGGAGCCCTTCCCCCCACGACCCTAGTAGGAGATTAAGCGGACAATAAGGAGATGAGATTAATAATCATGTATGCGATAATATCCTATAAGCAGACTACAGTCGACCCCCACTGAGTTACAGTTCTGTATTCATGGATTTTTTTTTTTGTGGAACATAACTCCAAATTATTTTCAATCTATTGCATATTTCTTAATAGCACTAAAATATTTACTAAGAATTTGCGGTTTATTTACGTGAATAAACACATTTTTTATTTGGTGGTTGAAGTATTAAAATAGGCCGTTATATGCATTTATAATGCTCCAGTGAGACTGTAAATAAATTAAATAAAAATTAATAAAAATTTAATTAAATACATTTAGCTGCAAAATGATTTGTTAATTTACATGTTGATTTCAATCTGAGACTGGTCCACACAACAAAGACATTCTCAGGGTCTTCAATAAACTAAATATTTATGATTTTAACGATTTAATTAATTGAAAATGCAACTGGGGTGGCACAGTGGCTTCGTGGTTGGCACGTTCTCAGCGCTAGAGATGCCCATTTTGAATCCCAATCTGGGTGGAGTTTCCATGTTCTCCGTGTTCCATGTTCCCACATGGGTTTCCTCCAGGTTCTCTGGTTTCCTCCCACAGTCTAAAAACATGGCTCAAGGTCAATTGAATTCTCCAAATTGCCCCATATAGAGTGTGTCTGTGAGAGCGTGTGTACCCAGTGATAGATTGGCGCCCTGTCCTTGGTGTATTTGCCCAGCGCCTGAAACGATGGATGGGCATGGGGAACCCCCCTGCGACCCTAGTACAGGATAAAGTGGATGATAATGAATGGAAGGCTGAAAATGCAAATGCAACATCATGTGGAGAGGTAAAAATTAAAGCTTTGGAAAATGATGCCATCATGAAGGCGGTGTTAAACAAATACCTTACAAACTATAAAATGCTTGAATTGTCGTACAGTCTGAACGGCAATCCCGTGATATTTTTTTGCTTATATAATACAGAGAAAAAAGCTTTAGTATGCATGCATATATGGTTTCTGTTGGTTCCCTGCATTTTCACTTAACAAATGAACAACAATCATTTTTTTTCTAAACACCAAAAACAATCAAAATTTGTCATATGGCTTGAACTAAAACTTAATTATGATTACAAACAGCTGCAGACATAAGGTCTATGAAAGGTAATAACAGCAGGAGTTAAAAAAAAAAAAAGTCTGATTAATAACAAATATGGAACATGTTAAAATTTAAGCCTAATTTTTTTTTTAATGTTAACGAACAAGCTTCAGCAATGAAGAATTCTCAGAGCCGTCTTTAATGACCTAAAATCCATCCATCCATTATCTCCCGCTTTATCCTCTATTAGGGGGGGGGGGTTCCCCATGCCCATCCAGGGGAGAACGTCTCGGGCGCTGGGCAGATACACCCAGGACAGGGCACCAATCTATCGCTGGGCACACACTCACTCACACAGACACACTCTATATGGGGCAATTTGGAAAACTTAATTGACTGTGGGAGGAAACCGGAGAACCTGGAGGAAACTCACGAATTCGAACCGGGAATCCCTAGCGCTGAGAGGCGAACGTGCTAACCACTAAGCCACCGTGCCGCCCAGACACACTCTATATGGGGCAATTCGGAGAACTCAATTGACCTTGATCCATGTTTTTGGACTGTGGGAGGAAACCGGAGAACCTGGAGGAAACCTACGTGGACACGGGGAGAACATGGAAACTCCACCCAGATTGGGATTCGAACCGGGAATCCCTAGCGCTAAGAGGAGAACATACTAACCACTAAGCCAAGCCGCCCAATGACCTAAAATGTTCACTGTTATTATTCTTGTGATTACGTTGCTACATGATTAATACATTCATTTATGTAAAATACCAATTTTGGTGTCTTCTGCAGAACGTCACTGAAGTCACACACTTTCTCTCTACAGCAGAAAGGAACGTTTTAAATTTCTCATGCAGTTGGATCCAAGTTTCCATCACTTGAAACGTACAGTTCAATACGCTTCCCCTACAATTTTGTGGTATCCATGTGAAGACGCAAACAACTAGAGTGGTAACCCATAACCACAAATTCCTCTTTAGCCCAGACTAGTTTGAAAAGATAAATATTACATTTATATCAGAGCTGTCCATCAACTTTCCTAAAAGTAACAAATGTATGGCATATATTTTAGGAATTTATTACAATTAAATACAATTCCTTTCTTAAATGTTGAATATTTAAATGTAGAAATAATGAGCGTAGTGTTACTATTAAAAAATGGATTTAAATCTATTTAAATTCAAGTGTTTATAGGATGGGCGGCATGGTGGCTTAGTGGTTGGCATGTTCTCCTCTAAGCGCTAGGGATTCCCGGTTCGAATCCCCATCTGGGTGGAGTTTCCATGTTTTCCCCGTGTCTGCGTGGGTTTCCTCCGGGTTCTCCGGTTTCCTCCCACAGTCCAAAAACATGGATCAAATTAATTGAATTCTCCAAATTGCCCCATATAGAGTGTGTGTGTGTGAGTGAGTGTGTGCCCAGCGATGGATTGGCGCTTTGTCCTGGGTCTATCTGCCCAGCGCCCGAAACGTTCTCCCCTGGATGGGCATGGGGAACCCCACCGCGACCCTACTAGAGGATAAAGCGGGAGATAGTGAATGAATAATTGAATGAATAATTTATAGCATGGGAGGCTTAGTGGTTAACACGTTCGTCTCTCAACAGTTCGAATCCCGATTTGAGTGGAGTGTCCATGTCCTCCCCGTGTCCATGTGGGTTTCCTCTGTGTTCTCTGGTTTTCTCCCACAGTGCAATAACATGGACTCTAGGTAAATTGGCTGCTCTAAATTGCCCCATATAGTGTGTGTGTCAGTCCTGGGTGATCTGCCCAGTGCTTAAAGTGTTCTCCCCTGGATGGGCACGGGGAATCTCCCATGACCCTAGTATAGAATTAGGAGGAAGATAATGGATAGATGGATGTTTATAGAATGTTAGGCAGAATACGGCTAACTTTGGAACACATTCTACATCTTAAACTACATATTTTATTCAAAACAAAATCAATGTCATTAGCTTTCCGTCAGTACATAAGATCAATTTCTTAAATGCATTTAAAGATAAATACTGAATTTATCAGTATTTAATATAGAATATAGAATTTCTATATTTCGAATTACTATATTTAAGATTTGAACTAAATAGTTCTTAAACAAATAAAGCAAAATAGTATTTAAAAATTGCTCCGATATTACATATAAGTGAAAAGCAAAAGTATTTGAATCTTGAAGGCGTGGTAGCTCAGTGGTTACGGTGTTGGGCTATCAATCAATCAAAAAGGTTGGGGGTTCAAATCCCAGGTCCACTGAAGTTACCAATGTGGGTCCTTGAGCAAGACCTTTAACCCTCATTGCTCCAGGGATGTTGTAATTAACCCTGTGCTCACCTTGTAAGTCACTTTGGATAAAAGCGTCTGCTAAACAACCCAATGTTGAAGATATTAAATGGCATTGGGATAAATCTGAATGGGAATTATAAGCCAGTCCCACTTATCTAACATCAGTGCCTGACCTTTCCTGAGTGACTGGGCAAAAGTATTTACAGGTGCATCCATATTTGCAAAAAGCCGTTCTAAAAGAGTGGAAGATATATAGTGTATGTTCTTTTTTTTAATGTTGCTGTATATAATATATGTTCAGGTAAATCTGAGACTCACGGCTGACAAAGTTTAACCAGGTCTTGATCTGTGGTCCCTGGGTGGAGACCACGGATGTACAGGTTGGTTTTGCTTAGCTGGTCTCCCCCACCGCTGCTTCCATTGCTACTGCTGGTGGTATTAGGACTTGGAGGTGCCATCTGTTGTGTGGAGGACACATACACCTGCTGAAAAAGAAAAGAATAGAAAAAGAGCATGTTTCATTTATATGGAAATGACAAGTGAATAGTTTTCACACTGAAAAGTTCTGACTTAAATAATGCACACAGCTCACAGTGGACACACATCAGGACCACGTCCAAAGCCTGAAGTCAGAATCCAAAAAGGACTTAATATTTTATAATCCACAATGTATAACATTGCACTCCTTGTAGGAATAGCATTAAAGATTTCAAGGGGCTAGCTTTCGAACCTTTAAAAATCCAGATTTGTCTCAGTTTCCTGCAGGTGCAGAAATGGTTCAAACCTTTCAAAAGCCAAGTGCTACAGATGGATATCATGTGTAATGCAAAAAAGGTCCAAATAGCCTCCCCCTTCCCCCCTTCACAAGGCTCTGCTTACTTTTCCAATTAACTCCTCATCAGTCACAGGGGCAGGCAAGAATGGAAGATTTCATTAGAAAGGCCTGTGAAATTGGCCAGACCAGGCAGCGCGAACAATGGGCCAGTTTAAAGCTGGAGATCACAAGTGTGGGCGGGTTGGCATCTAAGGAATACCACTCATAAACCATGAAAATGACACCTTTATAAAGTTTAGATGTGATGCACAAGCCGAGAAAGAGGTCGTTCTTCACTTGAAATCCAATCTATACAAAGTAAACACGTTCCGCAATGCAATACCTGTATCTTGAAATATGGATTTTGTCAAGAACAAAGAAAATATGCAATTTTGATTCAGTTGTCATGACACAGTGATGCCTTTTCTGTTAAATCATTCTCAAACAAAATGTTTCTCAGTTGTCTTTGTTCTTTTTTTTGAGCATATCACCATCCACATGTTCTTGGCAGATCCCTATCCAATTAAACTGACTCCATCAATTTTATCAGACGTCAACGTCTAATGGACCAGACATGTACCTACGCTGCTGTTCTTTTCCTGAGACAATGCAGTTCTTCAGCTAGGTTCTCTCGCCCAACAACAATATTTTTTTGCCCTTTACGTTACCTTTACATATGAGGATCGGCCAATGATTGTGTATCAAAGTTCATAACATTTACATTGGACATTTAGATTTAGATTAGATTTAGTCATTTAGCAGACGCTTTTATCCAAAGCGATCCAGAGTTCTTTAAATTGCCCCATGTAGAGTGTGTTTGTGTGTGTGAGTGTGTGCCCAGCGATAGATTGGCGCCCTGTCCTGGGTGTATCTGCCCAGCGCCCGAAACGTTCTCCACTGGATGGGCATGGGGACCCCACCGCGACCCTAATATAGGATAAAGCGGAAGATAACGAATGAATGAATGAATGATCACTAGCCGATTAAAGATGCTAAGTGACTCAGCCTTATGGACAGAGTTGGGATGATGGTTCCACCATTTAGAAGTGGTGTAAGAATTAGCGCGATGGTGAGGTTGAAGATAGATTGAAGGTAAGAGGGGGCAGATACAGAAATTGTCCTGTAGGTCAGAGTCAATGCCTTGTACTGATTGCGAGAAGTTACAGGAAGCCAATGGAGAAAGAGGAGTCATGGACTGACAGGAGTTCACTTTGGTGGTTGAACCAAGACAGTCTTCAGAGTTTTGAATCAGTTGTAGAGGCCCGATCGTGCAAGCTGGGACACCGGCAAGCAATCCATTACAGTAATCAAGCCGGGATAGGTTGAGGGCTTGACTCAACAGCTGAGCATCACGTTCAGTTAAGAAAGGTCTGATCTTCCTGATGTTCTACAGAAAGAACCTGCAGGAACGGGCAGTTTAATGACCTCGGATAGTTAGCATCTGCAGAAAATAATAGAATGGAGCCAAGAGTGAATTTCATTCAACCTATACCAACTTTTATCCTCATCCAAGACTCCGTGTGCTACTGTATTCCTTGCCCCAGTCATCTCCTCAGGTCAGGCTCGGCCATAAAGGCTTGTCTAATTGGGGTCTGAGCTTGTTAGTGTCCAGCACTAATCCCTCTCATGTGCTGGGGGCTGTGAGAAGTCACTGTCTCATTAAGACTGCTCCACTCTGCTTGCTTAGTTCCAGCGTGAGAAAAGCTGATGACTGAAAATCGGCCCCGAACCACCCCATCCAAGTTCATCCGTCCCGCTCAAGGTGAAATGCAACCTGACTCCACCGTGAAAAGCCATCAGCTAAATGACTACCATGCAATTTAAAATAGGCAGATGGACTTCCCTATTAATGAGAAGATGGCCTTCTTATGAATCACTCTCCACGCTCGGCTATGGTCTTCATATCCTCTCTTCAATGAAAAATTCAGTTAATGAGAGTCTCTGAAGCATTACCCAAACCTATCCCATCCATACACTGTGAAGATGCCAGGGGTGGCCCCTGATATTTAATTGGCCAGAATGGCTGCCACCACATTTCTTTCACATAAGAGAATAATTAGATTGCCTCCACCCATCCCGATGGGAGAAAGTAATTCTCTAATTCTCTGCACTCTTATTGCACGTAACTAAAATTGCATCCCACTTTATAGAGGATTAAGGAGTTAAAAGTTAAAAAGTTGTAAAAAAAAACTGTTGCAAAGCTGCAGAGCTAGCATTTTATTACCGGATTTCTTCATGCACTGGCAATATTAGTAAGGACTATGGCTCTGGTTCACAATTTTATCTCGAAAGTATAACGACCTACAGTATGTATGTCCAAGTATTCCATTTTGGTAAAATCCAAACCAAAAGCAAATACTTAATCATTGAAGTTATATAAGAATTTTAAATACTGTTTGTGTACTGACATACATGACAAATCTGCACTAACTGTGATATTAAACTGGATATAATTTATAAATCATTTGTCATCTAGCTTTAAAGCACAACTTAATACTACAACATCCGTGTTTGTAGTGGCAACTAAAGGGGAAAGTAATCTTCTTATACCTTTACATGTCACAAATGTTGGCCCACAAAGTGTAATTTATTAATAAAAAACTTTAGATGGATGCAAAGTAGAAATAAGAATGTTTCTATTTGGGTAGCATTTGTTTAATGGCTTCTGCCATCATTAACGTCAGTTAAGACATAAGTCACTATGTTATAGAGCTAGCTAAGTCAGTTAAGACATAAGTCATATAAAAGTCACTATGTTATAGGGCTAGCTAAGTCAGTTAAGACATTAGTCATTAGCTATTTGGGTAGCATTTGTTTAATGGCTTCTGCCATCATTAACGTCAGTTAAGACATAAGTCACTATGTTATAGGGCTAGCTAAGTCAGTTAAGACATTAGTCATATATAAGTCACTATGTTATAGAGCTAGCTAAGTCAGTTAAGACATAAGTCACTATGTTATAGGGCTAGCCAAGTCAGTTAAGACATAAGTCATATAAAAGTCACTATGTTATAGGGCTAGCTAAGTCAGTTAAGACATTAGTCATATATAAGTCACTATGTTATAGAGCTAGCTAAGTCAGTTAAGACATAAGTCACTATGTTATAGGGCTAGCGAAGTCAATTAAGACATAAGTCATATATCAGTCACTGTTATAGGGCTAGCTAAGTCAGTTAAGGCATAAGTCACTATGTAATAGAGCTAGGTAAGTTAGTTAAGGCATAAGTCACTATGTTATAGGACTAGCTAAGTCAATTAAGGCATAAGTCATATATAAGTCACTATGTTATAGAGCTAGTTAAGTCAGTTAAGACATAAGTCACATATAACTCACTAAGTTATAGGGCTAGCTAAGTCAGTTAAGACCTAAGTCATATAGAAGTCACTGTTATAGGGCTAGCTAAGTCAGTTAAGACATAAGTCACTATGTTATAGGGCTAGCTAAGTCAGTTAAGATATGTCATACACAAGTCACTATGTTATAGGGCTAGCTAAGTCAGTTAAGACATAAGTCACTATGTTATAGGGCTAGCTAAGTCAGTTAAGACACAAGTCACTGTTATAGGGCTAGCTAAGTCAGTTAAGACATAAGTCATATATAGGTCACTATGTTATAAGACTAGCTAAGTCAATTAAGACCCAAGTTATATATAAGTCACTATGTTATAGAGCTAGTTAAGTCAGTTAAGACATAAGTCATATAGAAGTCACTATTTTATAGGGCTAGCTAAGTCAATTAAAAAAAAGTCTTATATACAGTATGTCACTATGTTATAAAGCTAGCTAAGTTGGTTGAGCCATATATACAAAACTAGCTAAGCAGCTAATATATAAGCCATGAATATTTTGCCATATAATAAACTTAGCCGAGTCATCCAGCTAACTTAAAACATTAGCACGAGCTTCCAGTTACTGTCTCACATGCCATTTGCAGCTTAATTTAGTGTATAGAACAATGTTTTGTTGCCGAGACATTCAGAATGGCTGTATTTCGTTCGAGGCCTTTTTGTAAATAATAAGTACGTTTTTGTAGCCCAGTTCCCGAAAACCGCTGTACCATTTATTTGTTAAACACCGAAACAATTTAAATTGCTCAACATCATATCATTAAGTAAGATCGTTCTTGTAGCGGCGATGCAAACGCCCGAAATCTGTTCACACATTCTGACAGACTTGGCTCTGCATAACCAGCTGATCTGATTCTTCCAGCTTTGCATCTATTAAGCCAGATTTTGTCCAGAGTGACAAGCTGCAGAGCAAACAGCCTGTCACAAACAAATCAATATGAGCGAACCGTAGGTCGGATGTCTCAGTCTCTAGATAATTGAATCAGGGAGGCTCTCACTCTTTGCTGCAAATACAGTATAATCAGGCAAATAACCATCTGCTGTCCACGGGCATAAAGAGGGTTTAGTGCACTAGGAAGACAGCATCAGGTAGAGACAATGACGACCTTCAAACGAGTGCAATTTTTAGCTACTATTAAAATCACGCGCGAGAAAAATTATGCTTAATAAATAAAAGAAATGCAGTATGTATTTTAATGGTAGCAGCACACTGAAAATTATGGCAAACGGCATCCTTGCCCAGGGATAGATTGGCGCCCTGTCCTGGGTGTTTCTGCCCGGCGCCCGAAACGTTCTCCCCTGGATGGGCATGGGGAACCCCCCCCCCGCGACCCTAATATAGGATAAAGCGGAAGATAATGGATGGATGGATGGATGGATGGATGGATGGATGGATGGATGGATGGACAAAAAGCATCCTCGTCTCAACTGCATCTCTAGAGGCTTTCCCTCATCTAGGGAGGATGTAACGGGGTGGGTATACAGTAGGAATGAGGACTGAGGGATTTCTCACCAATAGGAACAGACTTTATTATAGACACTATTTTCATCCATTAACCGCTTTATCCTCTATTAGGGTCGCGGGGGGTTCCCCATGCCCATCCAGGGGAGAACGTTTCGGGCGCTGGGCAGATACACCCAGGACAGGGCACCAATCTATCACTGGGCACACACTCACTCACACAGACACACTCTATATGGGGATATTTGGAGAATTCCATTGACTTGATCCATGTTTTTGGACTGTGGGAGGAAACCGGAGAACCTGGCGGAAACCCATGTGGACACAGGGAGAACATGGAAACTCCACCCAGAAGGGGATTCGAACCGGGAATCCCTAGCGCTGAGAGGAGAACATGCTAACCACTAAGCCACCATGCCAGACACTATTTTAGTGTTTATACATTTTAATCATACTTTTGTTGGTCGCTGGTATTGCCAAAAGTCCCGCTCCTGTTGTCCAATGGATCTCTCTCTGTGCTCCATTGTGCTAAACACTAAATTGAGCTGCTAATGGCTGGTCAGACAGTAACTGGAAGCCCGCAGCTAATGTTTTTAGTCAAAGTAAGCTAGATGACTCAGCTAGGTTTATTATGTGGCAAAATATTCATGGCTTATATAATAGCGGCTTAGATATGTTTGTATATATAGTGACATATATATGACTTGTCTTAACTCACTTAGCTAGTTCTGTAATAAAGTGTCTGCGATGTTCAGATACAGCTTCGCTTGTTGTAAGCTGCACATTTTTATTAAGACATTAAGTGCGTTAATTACTTTTGATGAACATTGCCTTCGACTCAGTCGTTGCTCCACCAGCACCACTGCGCTACCGTCACAAAGGCATTTTATGAAAATGTAAAGTCTGTAGGACGGCACGGTGGTTTGGTGGTTAGCACGTTCCCCTCTCAGCACTATGGATTCCCGGTTCGAATCCCCATCTGGGTGGAGTTTCCATGTTCTCCCCGTGTCTGCGTGGGTTTCCTCCGGGTTCTCCGGTTTCCTCCCACAGTCCAAAAACATGGATCAAGTCAATTGAGTTCTCAAAATTGCCCCATTTAGAGTGTGTCTGTGTGAGTGAGTGTGTGCCCAGCGATGGATTGGCGCCCTGTCCTGGGTGTATCTGCCCAGCGGCCGAGACGTTCTCCCCTGGATGGGCATGGGGAACCCCACCGCGGCCCTAATAGAGGATAAAGCGGGAGATAATGAATGAATATATGAGTTCTCCAAATTGCCCTATTTAGAGTGTGTCTGTCTGTGTGAGTGTGTGCCCAGGAATAGATTGGCGCCCTGTCCTGGGTGTATCTGCCCAGCGCCCGAAACGTTCTCCCCTGGATGGGCATGGGAAACCCCACCGCGACCCTAATATAGGATAAAGCGGAAGATAATGAATGAATGAATGTAAAGTCTGTAAAAATTTTGGGTTCTTTATCCGGAAGAGCATTGGAGAAGCCAAAATGGCCTGGCCCACAATCTCCATTGTGTTCATTCCGAACGTCTTTGTTGGGGTTGGGGTTAAGGCTCTGTGTGGAACTGTCAAGTTCTTCTCCACAAAACTCACTCAGCCATGACTTTTGTGCAGTGGGGCACAGTCAAGGGAGAACAAAGTGCCGTCCCCAAACTATGCCCACAAATGTGCTTAGACTCATGAAACACGGAGGTGATGGTAAGCTGTCCATGGTGCCAATGGATGGTACATGATGTTTGCCTTGATGTTAAGGGAAAGCACGAGTAACTGCTGGGTCTTAAATGTTGGGAAGGATGTAGTTAAGCGAGACATCAGTGGTAAACCATTTAATCAGGGGGTGTTTTGGATTTCAACACTAGACACCCTCATTAAATATGGCCAGTTTCAGGGTGATCAAACCTGAGTTGTGTTCTATGGTCAATCATGAGAATTGCCTAGTGTGTTAAACAGGGCTGCCATAGCAGGGACTATTCTCTTCCCAGAGTCAAGCCTTGAGCTGATCGCATACCTTGTTCACCCCCCTTTGAGGGTTGTTACCTGGTTTCCCAAATGAGGGATGTGGTGAGAGGGATTAGTAAGCGGGTCAGGTTGATGCTCTTTGAACCCAGCGAGGGTCCTTCCGCCTAATTCATATCCACTGGCTGCTTTTGTCGGCCGCTTTAAAGACCGATCTAATCTTCTAGATTTGAAACCCCCATGTCAATAACGGTAAATGAAATTAAATTAATTAATAAATACATGTTTCGTAATAGTTTGTTACCATATAGGGTATGTCAATAGAATGTCCATATCTTGTTGGATTTGAACATGACATCAATAATATCATGTGAGGATTTTCTCAGCCAGAGCACAGTGACTCAAGGCTGGCTCTTTCTGCCGGACAATGATCTAATGCACAAAATGATTCACTGACCACAGAATCAAGGTTCTGTCACTGCCACCCCGGGCCTCGGACCCAAACTCGATTAAAATCCTGTGTGATAAGATGAAGAGAAGAAATTCATGATCATGGATTTAAAAATAGTGGCACGGTGGCTTAGTGGTTGGCACGTTCGCCTCTCAGTGTTAAAGATTGAGTTTCCATGCTCCCCGTGTCTGCATGGGATTCCTCCGGGTTCTCCGGTTTCCCCACACAGTCCAAAAACATGGATCCTGGTCAATTGGATTCACCAAATAGAGTGTGTCTATATGAGTAAGGGGCGGCACGGCGGCTTAGTGGTTAGCATGTTCTCCTCTCAGCACGAGGGATTCCTGGTTCGAATCCCCATCTGGGTGGAGTTTCCATGTTCTCCCCGTGTCCGCGTGGGTTTCCTCCGGGTTCTCCGGTTTCCTCCCACAGTCCAAAAACATGGATCAAGTCAATTGAATTCTCCAAATTGCCCCCATGTAGAGTGTGTCTGTGTGTGTGTGTGTGTGCCCAGTGATAAGATTGGCGCCCTGTCCTGGGTGTATCTGCCCAGCGCCCAAAGATTTCTCCCCTGGATGGGCATGGGGAACCACCCGCAACCATAATATAGGATAAAGCGGAAGATAATGAATGAATGAAGGATATTTGAGTGAGTGTGTGCCCAGTGATAGACTGGCGCCCTGTCCTGGGTGTATCTGCCCAGGGGCATATCCCCCCCCCCCCCCCAAGTGATGCATGGTATTCTGTATGAAAGAAATGATGCTAGATCTTTAGATTTTACAAGAGAAAACTCATAGTTAGTAATTTTAAGTGAGACAGTGAAAAGTAGTTATCTTTTATGTCTACTGTATTTACACACAGAGGAATTTATCCTCCACATTTAACCCATCCATGCAGTGAAACAAACACACACACACACACACACTGAGTGAAGTGAGCTCACATGCCCGGAGCGGTGTGCAACCCTGTATATGGCGTCTGGGGAGCAACTAGGATTAGGGTTAGCGCCCAAGGGCACTTCAGCCAGAGTACTTGGTGGGTCTGGAAATCGAAACGGGGACCTTTAGGTCACAAGGCTGGTTCGAACACACCATGACTCCCCAGTACTAACCTATAAAAATAGCAACTAACGAGGCAAAATCTGAAACCAAACCAAATATAATTGTTAATTATAAAAAAACTAAAATTTCTAGATTTTTTAAAACTTCTTTTATTCTGGTTTAAATATAATTTTGTAACTGTATTTCATTCTAAATTAGTTTATTTTCCATCCATCCATTATCTTTCGCTTTATCCTCTATTAGGGTCACGGGGGTTTCCCATGTCCATCCAGGGGAGAGCGTTTTGGGCGCTGGGCAGATACACCCAGGACAGGACGCCAATCTATTGCTGGGCACACACTCACTCACACACACACACACACACTCTATATGGGGCAATTTGGAGAACTCAATTGACTTGAGCCATGTTTTTGGACTGTGGGAGGAAACCGGAGAACCCGGAGGAAACCCACGCGGACACGGGGAGAACATGGAAACTCCACCCTGATGGGGATTCGAACCTGGAATCCCTAGTGCTGAGAGGAGAACGTGCTAACCACTAAGCCCATTAGTTTATTTTATTTAGTTTATTTTTCTAGTGGTAATGACCATTCTCTGCTCTCTATTATGTCCTTTGTAAGAAGGTAAGTCCTTAACCCTTCATAACATTTAACACTAACTAGATTAATACCGCATCGAATTATCTTTCGCTTAATCCTCTACTAGGGTCCCTATGCCCATCCCAGACAGGACGCCAATCTATCACTGGGCACACACTCACTCACACTCTATATGGGTCACTCTATTTGAGCATTCAATGTACCTTTAATCCATGTTTTTGGACCGTGGAAGACAACCGGAGAACCCGTAGGAAGCACACAGACACTGGGAGAACATGAAAACCAGCTAGATTGGATTCGACCCTGGAATCCTCAGCGCTGAGAGGAGAACATGCTAACCACTAAACCAGCGTGCCGCCTGGATAATTATTATTACACACAACAAAATGTATGCCTTAACTCGTAACACAGATCGGTGGGTTCTCATTCTGAAGGCTGAGGGTTCAAACCCCCAATCCACCAAAGTTGCCACAAACTCTAAATGCGTCAGTATTGTTGCGCCACAGCTACGCCTGCAGCTGTGCTCCAACCGTAAATCAAGTTGAAATTTGGAAATCACTTTGGTAAAAAAAGAAAAAAAAAAAAAAAAAAAACATCTGCAAAATGCAATGAGTAAATTAAAGTAATTAACCATTACCCAACACTTAACCAGGTTAAAACGGCTCTCATAATCTAATGTAACAAATATGTGGAAGCGTGAGTATCTACGCTCAAGTGGAATTAAGCAATCTTCACTTCTGTCAGGGGTTTTAAAAACATTTTGAATTATGCATGTGGGAATTCGGGCTCATTAAATCAAGCGAAAGATAAGGCACCAGTGTTTGGTGAGAACGCCTGGCTCGCAATCAGCGTTCCAATCCACAACAAAATTGTTGAACCATCTCTTCATGGAGCGTGATTTATGCTCAGGAACAGCCAGGCTGGAACAGGAAAGAGCTAAAATGTCTTTGCATGCTGAAGCATCAACAGTACTATTATTAACAGGAACTAGAGGCCCAGGCCAAACCCTGAAAAACAGAAGGGGTAACTATTGGCCAACAACGCCATCCATCAACCTACAAGCATGTGGTTACATTAATGTCTAGATTTCTGTTCGAAAAATAACAACTAATGCAAAATAGTATAACAATCAATAGTTTCTCTATTTAATAACGGTCTGAGAGCTGATTAAAGGACCCGAGTTTCTTGATTCCAGAGTAAAATTAGCTTTTCTGTATAGCTAAACCTATTGGAATGAGTCACGGCACCAAACCCTGCACAATATCTGCTCCCAACACACCTGCTCTGCTTCATGTAGGGCTTGCAAACGAGTTTATGAAGCCAATGCGATCGCCCGAGGGGCCTGATCTTGAAACCCATGAACTGTAAACTGTGTTTAACATTAAGCCGAGCGCCTTTCGAATTCTAAACGCTAACACACAGGCTTCTAATCCAAATCAAACGCGCCAAAGAGAAATATGTAATTCAATTCCTTGGAGTCGGCCTCCTCCTCCCACGTTTTCTCATTAAATCTTGAGATGAAGGTTATGCTGCATGGCCGTTCCTACACCCTTCCCCTCTCTGTGACTTATTCACTTATCAAGCTGTCAAGACTTGTAATATCTGCAGTGAGAAAGGTAAAGAAAGGAACTGACTGCGCCACGGCCGACACCTCCAGATGCGAGCGTATTGTTTGACTTGGGAATTCCAGGAATTCCAAGTCATTAATCTGAGCAATCCGTATCCCTGCCAAGCATGCGGGAAGGAGCCAAATGGCTCGACGAGACCGGCTGCGTTTCGGAGCTCGACTGTACACACTCTTCCGACGGTCACCCCCCCCCCCCCCTCTCCATTTTGCGCAAGGAGTATCATTTGTTCTCGGCTCGAGTTTTCCGTGCCTAGAACAAAAACCTCACGTATCCCTTTACCTCTAAAAATAAACATTCTCCGAGTCGTTCCTATTTATGTTCACCTGTAGTTAATGTGAATTGGGATGAAGGTGAAATGGAATGGTTCATTCCACCGAGAAGAAACATGTTCCTCCTCATTGAATCCGAAAAGGGGCTTTTAATAAACGCAAAGGCATTTCACCATTTTACGACTTCAACACACGAGTTCATAAGGACGTTTTTAATATAAAGCGACTTGCATATAAATATCCCAAATCGATGGTTGAAGTTCGTATACAAGGTCAGCCATGATGCAGCCCCCTCCTGAAGCAAAGCAGGGTTAAGGGCACTACTCAAGGACTTACATTGGTAATGTTGGTGAAGGTTGCTCTTTGGGGGTTCATAGGCTTATAAAACTGTAAAGTCGCTTTGTGACAATACTATTGTAAAAAAGCGCTAATAAATGAATTACTTGTACTTGGTTGCTCAAGATTTAAACACCCAATCTTACACCCTACACTAAAACCTTAACAGTTTGCCATTGGTGGGCATCAAAAAAAGCATTTTTAAGGACAACCCCCCCATTATCCATTCCTAAACATCCCCAACGTTTTGGATATCGTCCCAAATTCTAAATATCAGTTGAGTAGGATCTCATCTCATCTCATTATCTTCCACTTAATCCTATACTTGCGACTAAGGTCGCAAGGAGGTTCCCCATGCCCATCCAGGGGAGAACGTTTCGGGCGCTGGGTAGATACACCCAGGACAGGACGCCAATCTATCGCTGGGCACACTCTCACTCACACAGACACACTCTATATGGGGCAATTTGGAGAATCCAATTGACCTTGATCCATGTTTTTGGACTGTGGGAGGAAACTGGAGAACCCGGAGAAAACCAATGGGGAGAACATGGAAACTCCACCCATATTGGGATTCGAACCGGAAATCCCCAGCGCTGAGAGGCGAACATGCTAGCCACTAAGCCGGCCTGCACACTAACTATGTCGGGACGAGTTATAAAGGGCTATTTAGCAGCCAATTTAAATTAAATCTATGTTTTTCGACTATGGAAGTAAACTGGAGAACCCAAATGAAGCACACATGGACAGGAGAAGAACATGAAAACTCCACCAAGGGTTTCGAACCTGGATCCCCAGCGCTGAGAGGTGAACATGCCAACCACTACACCACCATGCCCGTGAGTTGTGAGTTGGAATTAAATGTATTTATTTATATATTGATTTTGATATTGTTTAATCATGAAGGCAATCTGGAGATTAAGGGGCATCACAAAGCTGCCACTGCTCTAGTTCACATGACCAAACACTCCACTTAACCCTTCCGGGAAGTTAAAAGGCAGCCATTACAGAAGTATTCGTGATCAGATCGCATCAGCACAAGAAACATTAGTGAAGATGCTGGATGCATTTACCGCAGTTACACCAGATGCTCTTTTAAAACCACACTCAGTCCTGGCACATGTAATTTGAAATGTGGGGTCCAGAGACAGCAAGATCAAAGTACAACAAGAATCAACTACACAACTCCTACACAACCAGAGCAACTTCACTTTATTTATATATATATATATATACACACACACACCTGCTTCTTTTTCCTCCACTTACCATATAGATGGACTTTGTAGTTTTACAATTACAGACTGTAGTCCATCTGTGTTCTTTGTTGTTGTTAGTCCCCTGTTGGTTCTCTGTTGGTCAGGAGCATCACAGAACAGGTATCATTTGGGTGGTGGATTGTTTATTGTTGGTTCTGCAGTGACACTGATGTGGTGAGGGGGTTTTAGTGCAGCAGTGCTGCTGGAGTTTCATTTCTCCACCTCAGTGACACTGCTGGGATGGGACTAATGCACCCACCAAATAATCCCTGCTCTGTGGTGCTACTATTGGGGTTCTGACCATTAGAACAGAGTAAAGGGGATGTACACAGTATGTACTGTAGAACACAAACAGATGGACTACAGTCTGGAATTGTAGAACTACAAAGTCCATCTTTACAGCAAGTAGAACTGAAAACATGGACAATAAGTAGAACAAAAAGGAGTTGTGTCCTGTACTGTGTGAGTATATATATATATATATATATATATATATATATATTAATTCATTATCTTCCACTTTTATCCTCTATTAGGGTCGCGGGGGGGGGGGGGGGGGGTGTTCCCCATGCCCATCCAGGGGAGAACGTTTCGGGCGCTGGGCAGATACACCCAGGACAGGACGCCAAACTATCACTGGATACTCACTCACTCACACAGACACATTCTATATGGGGCAATTTGGAGAATTCAATTGCCTTGATCCATGTTTTTGGACTGTGGGAGGAAACCGGAGAACCCGGAGGAACCCACACGGACACGGGGAGAACATGGAAACTCCACCCAGATGGGGATTCAAACCGGGAATCTCTAGTGCTGAGAGGCGAACGTGCTAACCACTAAACCACTGTGCCAGCATATATATATATATATATATATATATATATATATATATATATATATATATATATATATATATATATATATATAAGAGAGAGAAAGCTATATTATTATTATTATTATAGACCACGCTCTGCTTTTAAAGGTAATATTATAATAAGGTAATAAACTGGAAACTCAGAGCTCTTTGGAAAATGGGTCACAGCTCTTCTATAACCTTTGGCTGTAACCTCTGCATGTAAACCCAGACGACCTCAGTGGCAGTAAGGTCAGGACTCTGCGGGGGCCACATGATCTGCTCGCTTCTTTTTGCTGAAAGTAGTTCTTCATGACTTTGGCCGTTTGTTTGGGGTCACTGTCACGCTGGAGAATAAATTTGAGACCAATTAGATGCCTCACTGATGGAGCGGCATGATGGATTAGAATCTGCACTGTAATTTTCAGTAGCGCAGGGACCATTAATTTTGAACAAATCACCAACTCTATTAAAACAACAAGCGAAAAGCCAATCCCCGAGTGTCTGAATCTCAGTGAACTGCTAAAGCCGAGCAGCCGATAACATTTACAACAAACCACTATTTCCATACACTTCTACTTGCCGGTATAACAGCATAACAGGGAGTTTTTTCTTGCCACTGTCGCTGCGGCTTGCTCTTTGGGGGTTTAAAGGCTTTTCATTCTGTAAAGCTGCTTTGTGACGATGTACTGTTGTAAAAAGCGCTATATAAATAAATTACTTGAACTTATCCCAGCTTCCACAATCAGACCTCTTCGACTGATTCAGAACTCTGCAGCCCGACTTGTGTTTAACCCCCAAGAACTCATGTCACTCCATTACTCACTTCCCTCCATTGGCTCCCTGTAGCTGCTGCATTCAGTACAAGTCACTGACTCTGGCCTACAGAACCATTTCTGGATCTTCCCCCTCCTACCTTCACTCTAGATTTTTAAAATACACTCCGACTCGTTCACTTCGCTCCAGTGATGATTGGCGCCTGGCGGTTCCACCTCACCGAGGAGCTGATTCTCACTCTGTGGCGTTCAGTACTGCAAAATGGTGGAACCATCTTCCCAACTCTGTCCGTAAGGCGGAGCCACTAAACAGTTTTAAGAAACTACTGAAGACGCATCTCTTTAACAAATACCTGTTGTAGGAAAAGGGGCGGCACGGTGGCTTAGTGGTTAGCACGTTCTCCTCTCAGCACTAGGGATTCCCGGGTCGAATCCCCATCTGGGTGGAGTTTCCATGTTCTCCCCGTGTCTGCGTGGGTTTCCTCCGGGTTCTCCGGTTTCCTCCCACAGTCCAAAAACATGGATCAAGTCAATTGAATTCTCCAAATTGCCCCATGTAGAGTGTGTGTGTGTGTGTGTGTGTGTGTGTGTGTGTGCCCAGCGATGGATTGGCGCCCTGTCCTGGGTGTATCTGCCCAGCGCCCGAGACGTTCTCCCCTGGATGGGCATGGGGAACCCCACTGTGACCCTACTAGAGGATAAAGTGGAAGATAATGAATGAATGAATGTTGAATGTGAAAAAAATAAAATAAAAAATAAATAAAAAAGGGGGCGGGGCATCAAAATAACAATCAGGTTTGATGATTTTACAGTGTAGTTGGTTTTCTGCATATCTTCTGACTTGTAATGTTCTCATTTGTAAGTCGCTTTGAATAAAAGCGTCTGCAAAATGTCAATGTGAATCGACTTTCGAACCAAAAAATTGCCAGACGTCTTTACAATGACAAATTTGAACTCGACGTCAGACTAATGTTTTAATTTTGGACACGTAGACACGGTCTGTCACGCGCTGCAGTCAGATATAACGAGCACTTCAATCCACAGCAGTCGTGAAAACCTGACCCTGTTCCCTGCATCGGGCTTGATTTACGCGCCATGTCGTTTCTTTACCCTTGAGCAGAAAAATCTGTTAAAAATCCCCCAATTTCTACCTGCTGAGACCACAGAACATAACAAACGGCATAATAAACTAAACAACTTACACGTAATATTCACAAACATAACATTTTGCAGACAGCTGGACATAAATTGGAGTTATATACATTTATAAAGGCGGCACAGTGGGGCGTAGTGTTAGCACGTTCGCCTCTCAGAACTGGAGATCTAGGTTCAAATACCGATCTGGGTGGAGCGTGGGTTTCCTCCGGGTTCTCCGGTTTCCTCCCACAGTCCAAAGATATGGATTCAAGGTAAATTGGATGCTCTATAATTGTCCCTGTATACAGAGTGTGTCTGTGTGAGTGAGTGTGTGCCCAGTGATGAGAGTGACACTCTGTCCTGGGTCTGTCTGCCCAGCGCCCAAGACGTTCTCCCCTTGATGGGCATGGGGAACCCCCCCGCGACCCTAATAGAGGATAAAGCGGAAGATAATGAGAGATAACGGAGATGAGTTCAATTTTAAGGATGGCTTAGTGGTTAGCATGTTCTCATCTCAGCGCTAGGGATTCCTGGCTCGAATCCCAATCTGGGTGGAGTTTTCATGTTCTCCCCGTGTCCGCATGGCTTTCCTCCGGGTTCTCTGGTTTCCTCCCACAGTCTAAAAACATGGAACAAGTCAATTGAAGTCTCCAAATTGCCCCATATAGACTGTGTTTGTGTGAGTGAGTGTGTGTCCAGCGATAGATTGGCGGCCTGTCCTGGGTGTATCTGCCCAGCGTCCAAGACGTTCTCCCCTGGATGGGCATGGGGAACCCCCCCACAACCCTAGTGGAGGACAAAGCGGAAGATAATGAGAGGAGATGAGTTCAATTTTAAGGATTTTGATTAATGGTTTTGTGGTTAGCATGTTCTCCTATCAGCACTAGGGATTCCCGGTTCGAATCCCAATCTGGGTGGAGTTTCCATGTTCTCCATGTTCTCCCCGTGTCCGCATGGGCTTCCTCTGGGTTCTCCGGTTTCCTCCCACAGTCCAAAAACATGGAACAAGTCAATTGAATTCTCCAAATTGCCCCATATAAAGTGTGTCTGTGTGAGTGAGTGTGTGCCCAGCGATAGATTGGCGACCTGTCATGGGCTTATCTGCCCAACGTTCTCCCCTGGATGGGCCTGGGCAACCCCCCCCCGCGACCCTAATAGAGAATAAAGAGGAAGATAATGATAGGAGATGAGTTCAATTTTAAGGATTTTCAATTAGGCTTAGTGGTTAGCATGTTCTCCTCTCAGCGCTAGAGATTCCCGGTTCGAATCCCCATCTGGGTGGAGTTTCCATGTTCTCCCCGTGTCCGCGTGGGTTTCCTCCAGGTTCTTCGGTTTCCTCCCACAGTCCAAAAACATGGATCAAGTCAATTGAAGTCTCCAAATTGCCCCATATAGAGTGTGTCTGTGTGAGGGAGTGTGTGCCCAGTGATAGACTGGCATCCTATCCTGGGTGTATCTGCCCAGCGCCCAAGACGTTCTCCCCTGGATGGGCATGGGGAACCCCCCGCGACCCTAATATAGGATAAAGTGGAAGATAATGGATGGATTTCGATTAATTTCGGAGTAATGATACAGGTCTTCAGGGTTGGTTAGTTAGTTGCACGGTGTATTTAAAGCAGAGACGGCTTATGGAGCGTTTTGGAGGAAAATATCAAAACGAGATCATGTCAACATTTAATCCTGATTTTCCAGAATCTGATCATTATTAATTATTAATTAATATAAAAGCATATATCCCCTCTATAGTTTCCATACAGTGTCTGTGCTCTTTAAGAGAACATGTTGTGCATTCGGTTCAAAGCTGGTTGGCTGGAAGTGGGGGGTTGACAGATTCTGCAGTGTTACCAGGGGGCCATGTGTCATCCTTCCATGTCCAATGCAGCATCAGATGTGGACAATTTGATCCCACTGTTTGACGGGGTAACTAGTCATATTGATGTCATACTGGTGTTCATTTCATGGCGTTGATACAGTGGGAGCAATTACTACACAAACCTCTGTCTTACAAACCCAACAGTAACGGTTCTAATACATCAAATCTGCTACTTTTAAGTCAACAGTAAAAATAAATGTAATCATAAAGCAGTAAATTACCAAAAACCCTAATTTTACTGTATTATTAATCTAATGAGGGTGGCACGGTGGCTTAGTGGTTAGCATGTTCTCCTCTCAGCACTAGGGATTCCCGGTTCGAATCCCCATCGGGGTGGAGTTTCCATGTTCTCCCCGTGTCCGCGTGGGTTTCCTCCGGGTTCTCTGGTTTCCTCCCACAGTCCAAAAACATGGCTCAAGGTCAATCCATTCACCCATTATCTTCTGCTTTATCCTCTATTAGGGTCGCGGTGGGGTTCCCCATGCACATCCAGGGGAGAACGTTTCGGGCGCTGGGCAGATACACCCAGGACAGGACGCCAATCTATCACTGGGCACACACTCACTCACATGAATGGATTGACCTTGAAAGGGATGAATGGATTGACCTTGATCCATGTTTTTGGACTGTGGGAGGAAACCAGAGAACCCAGAGGAATCCCACGCAGACACGGGGAGAATATGGAAACTCCACCCAGATGGGGATTCGAACCTGGGTGTATCTGCCCGGCGCCCGAGACGTTCTCTCTTGGATGGGCATGGGGAACCCCCCCCACGACCCTAATAGAGGATAAAGTGGTAGATAATGAATGAATGAATGGTACCAAGGTATTAAAGGTTGCTCATAATGGAGGTGTAGGATGGGTGCGACCCAGTACAACTTGCATCTACAGTCAGTCTGTGCATCTCACAGAGAACAATGTGTACCATCAAGAAGAACGGACATCATCTATGACATACAGACTATGAGAGGCAGATTGGTAAGTGTACTACTGGCTCATCAATTCAATATGGAAGACCATGAACAACCAGGATGGACGTTACTACGAGACTGGCTTATCAGGTGCTAGCCTGCTACAAGCAACATGAGACAGGAGGCAGCCAAGCACAGCGACGTGACGACGACATGACTCGAAACTTAAAGATCAGGTATCGTATTGGTATCAGAACGGAAAGTGGTATCGGTGCACCTGTAGATACTAAACACTTAAAACATAAGGTGAATAAATAAATGAGGACTTGCCACTTTACCAAGAGAAGGGGACAGGGGACGTACACAGTATGTACTGTAGAACACAAACAGATGGACTACAGTCTGGAATTGTAGAACTACAAAGTCCATCTTTACGGGAAGTGGAACTGAGAACATGGATCTATATGGCGGCATGGTGGTTAGTATGTTCTTCTCTCAGCGCTAGGGATTCCCCGTTCGAATCCCAATCTGGGTGGAGTTTCCATGTTCTCCCCGTGTCCACATGGGTTTCCTCCGGGTTCTCCGTTTTGCTCCCACAGTCCAAAAACGTGGATCAAGGTCAATTGAATTCTCCAAATTGCCCAATAAAGTGCGTTTGTGTGCGTGTCCGTGTGAGTGAGTGTGTGCCTAGGAATGGGTTGGCGCCCTGTCCTGGGTGTAACTGCCCAGTGCCCGAAACGTTCTTCCCTGGATGAGCCCCAACGTTCCTAGTACAGGATAGAACTTAAGGTAATGGATGGATGGATCCATGTTGGAGCTTTGCGTTTTACAAGGTAACACATAGGGAGTGGTAGCTCAGAAGTTAGGGCGTTGGGCTATCAATCTGAAGGTTGGGGGTTCAAATCCCAGGTCCACTGAAGTTACCAATGTGGGTTCTTGAGCAAGACCCTTAACCCTCATTGCTCCAGGGATGTTGTGATTAACCCTGTGCTCACCTTGTAAGTCGCTTTGGATAAAAGCGTCCAATAAATGACCAAATGTAAACGTAAAGATACAGTTATTGGTTGAATTATCGATTAGAAATCTCATCATTTTTTTTTTCTGATAAGAAGAAATAAAAAATGTCGGATTTCTCGTCCTTGGCAACCGAAGTCGAGAATCAACAGAGTATTCTTTTAACGTTCCTTTCCGCCGAGTTTAGTCCAGCTGTCGGCATTACCAATTCTGAGGAGTCCTAATTAACGCAGTGTGATGATGAGTCAGCTTTTTGTCCTGTTACATGATAGTTTCACTCGCCGAACGAAAATATCCCATATTCGCTGGCAAGCTGACAGACTTGCTTAAACAAACCGAGGTGTTTATTCTCCCATGCAAGGGAATATGGAATTCATACATCATTTATATATGTAACGGTAATATTTACAGCCGTTTACTCCCGACGTACTTTTCGGGGTAGCACGACTTTGGGCGCCGAGCTATTCCAGTGGAAAAGTTGTCACCATCCCTGGATTTTATTGCACCATATCTCACTGTTATAGTTGCACAGATGCTGCAGTTATGATGGCAGTTAGAGTTATGTTCTTAAAGCTACAGCTGACACATTCTCCCGCACCTCCAGCATCTGCCGTATCAGGTACCCAATGTGATCACTCATACTTAGACAAGTCTGTCCTTCCGCCAGGTTAACGAGCTCCATAGACTTCCAGTGGCACAAAGGTTAATACATGCAGGATGATTCATCCTCAAAAACATGACCCTTATGAGTTGCGTCACGAGAGGAGCAATCGCCAAAAAACTGGATTATTTAAAGGTTACTTAAAGGTTACATTTACAAAGAGGCACTGGTCAACGCCGAAGTGCTTCGAATAAGATTGGATCTTGAGAACTCGTCGTTGTCCCGTTACTCTAGCCATCCATCCATCCATTATCTTCCGCTTTATCCTCTATTAGGATAAATATTAGGGGGGGTTCCCAATGCCCATCCAGGGGAGAACGTTTCGGGCGCTGGGCAGATACACCCAGGACAGGACGCCAATCTATCACTGGACACACACTCACTCACACAGACACAATCTATATGGGGCAATTTGGAGAACTCAATTGACTTGGTCCATGTTTTTGGACTGTGGGAGGAAACCGGAGAATCCGGAGGAAACCCACGCGGACACGGGGAGAACATGGAAACTCCACCCAGGTGGGGTTCGAACCGGGAATCCCTAGTGTTGAGAGGCGAACGTGTTAACCACGGTTAAGTTATAGATTGGCATCCTGTCCTGGGTGTATCTGCCCAGCGCCCGAAACGTTCTCCCCTGGATGGGCATGGGGAACCCCCCCGCGACCCTAATAGAGGATAAAGCGGAAGATAATGAATGAATGAAGTGTCTTAGGCGCTGGCATGAGAATCTTGTCGGAACTTTAAAGACGGTGGAATGGCTTGATTCATCCCCAGGTTTGGTTTCACGGATCAAGCCTGCTGTTGCTTTGCAGTCCTTAGCTGGGAAGACAATGACCTTGCCAAGGAGCTTAGTACTGCAACGTTCATGCTGCAGCCGACATCATCCCGAAACACAGCTGCTCAGCACTACTGTCCCGGTTCATCCCTGGAACATCTGGAAATTCCGTAAAACTCAAGTAAACACTCCATTTATCACGCTGTGAAGTTCAGATGGCACTTTCCATAATGTATATAGCAAACCAAGGATATTATGGCTGGTGGTTTACCCCGACCTCACATGAATGTGCAAGAATTCAATAAAAGTGCCTCATCCAGTTAAATCCTCTTCTAAAATGGGTCGTTCCGGTCCTTAAATCTGATTGGCCAATGAAATTATTGACATTAATGCATTTGTATCAATGCATGATATACAATACATTATTTTAAATCATATATCATAAACGGAAATACAGAGTAATATAAACCGCGAGTGGCATGGTGGTTTAGTGGTTAGCACGTTCTCTTCTCAGCGCTAGGGATTCCCAGTTCGAATCCCAATCTGGGTGGAGTTTCCACGTTCTCCCTGTGTCCGTGTGGGTTTCCTCCGGGTTCTCCGGTTTCCTCCCACAGTCAAAAAACATGGATCAAGTCAACTGAGTTCTCCAAAATTGCCCCATATAGAGTGTGTCTATGTGAGTGAGTGTGTCCAGTGTTAGATTGGCGTCCTGTCCTGGGTGTAACTGCCCAGCGCCCGAAATGTTCTCCCCTGGATGGACATGGGAACCCCCCCCCCCCCCCATGACCCTAATAGAGGATAAAGCGGAAGATAATGAATGAACGAATGAATCTTATTTCGTTTCCTATTAAATTATAACAATACAAGATAATTCATTCATTCATTATCTCCCGCTTTATCCTCTATTAGGGTTGCGGTGGGGTTCCCCATGCCCATCCAGGTGAGAACGTCTCGGGCGTTGGGCAGATAGACCCAGGACAGGGCGCCAATCCATCGCTGGGCACACACTCACTCACACAGACACACTCTATATGGGGCAATTTGGAGAATTCAATTGACTTGATCCATGTTTTTGGACTGTGGGAGGAAACCGGAGAACCCGGAGGAAACCCACGCAGACACGGGGAGAACATGGAAACTCCACCCAGATGGGGATTCGAACCAGGAATCCCTAGCGCTGAGAGGCGAAGATGCTAACCACTAAGCCACCGTGCCGCCACAATACAAGATAATGTTTATGATAAAAGATGTCTGTCATGCATCTCCATTATGAAACACAAAGCCACATTAGGATTTGGTTCCCTTAATGTGACATAACATTGCAACTCTTAGGTTTTCAAATGTTTTATTCATACAGTACAGACCAAAGCATTCAGACAACTAAATGTATCCTCTGTTTGTAGCTAACAGCTTTCTTTGCGCTGGAAAAGCATTCTGCAAGGTTTTAAAGAGAGGTCAGACACCGATGTTGGACCAAAGGACCTGGTTTTGCAATCTCCATTCATTACATTACAGTATCAGTATCCTGCCCAGCGATGAATTGGCGCCCTGTCCTGGGTGTATCTGCCCAGCGCCCGAGACGTTCTCCCCTGGATGGGCATGGGGAACCCCACCGCGACCCTAATAGAGCGTAAAGCGGATGATAATGAATGAATGAGTATCAGTATCCACTTTCTGTAAAGATGGACTTTGTAATTCTACATTTCCAGATTGTAGTCCTAATGATCAGGACACAACAGTACCACCACAGAGCAGGTATTATGTGCTCGGTGATTTATTCCTATCCCAGTAGTGTCACTGAGGTGCTAAAAGAAAATGACAGCAGCACTAAAACCCCCTGAGTGTCACTGTGGTTCTTCCCTAAAGTGTTTAATAAGGTTGATCTCAGTGCTCTGTGTGAACCAGTAAGATTCCCATGCAGGGGGGAACGTTTCGGGCGCAGGACAGGACGCCAATCTATCGCTGGGCACACACTCACACACACAGACACACTCTATGTGGGGCAATTTGGAGAACTCAATTGACTCAATCCATAGTTTTGGACTGTGGGAGGAAACCCGAGAACCCGGAGGAAACCCATGTAGACATGGGGAGAACATGGAAACTCCACCCAGATTAGGATTCGAACCAAGAATGCCTAGTGATGAGAGGAGAACATGCTAACCACTAAACCACAGTGACTCCCACTAGTAAGATTCATTCATTCATCCATTATCTTCTACTTTATCCTCTATTAGGGTCGCGGGGGGGGGGGGGGGGGTTCCCCATGCCCATCCAGGGGAGAACGTTTCAGGCGCTGGGCAGATACACCCAGGACAGGGAGCCAATCTATCACTTGGCACACACTCACTCACACAAACACACTCTATATGGGGCAATTTGGAGAACTCAATAGACTTGATCCAGGTTTTTGGACTGTGGGAGGAAACCGGAGAACCCGGAGGAAACCCACGTGGACACGCATGGAAACTCTACCCAGATTGGGATTCGAACTGGGAATCCCTAGCGCTGAACGTGCAAAACCACTAAACCAACACAACACAAAATCACCAAAAATCATCCAACTACGCCATTAAAGACCCCACTCTGTTGATTGAGATACAGTAATGCTGGATGGAAAAAAAAAAAAAACAGTTGCCCTTCCCCAAACTGTTCCCACAAAGAACACAATCATCCAAAAGCCATGGCCTGTGACACCAGGACTGAATGAAAACACCTGAAGATCTTGATTTCATGATTATTCCCATAACGCAAAAGGCCTTAAAACAATCTTTCATGGTTGCATCATCCAATAAAATGGTTCTTATGGGAACCAGACGTGGTTCATCAGCTTTACACTAAGAATTACAGCTTAAGCTGCACAATCAAACCGCGATACCATTCTTTAAAATTCTCTCGGGATCGGGGCAGAGCATTTTCAGCAGTGGAAAGAAATGTGTTCTGCCTCGGGACACGATTCGCTTTGATTTACGGAGTGCCAACCTGAGGCGTTCGGGGTGCCAATAACAACCTATTTAAGAGGGGCACAGTTAATCCTGCCAAACAACAGCCAGAAAGGAAGGACGAGCAAAGGTAGGTATGGGATTGTTGAAATATAGATCAATAAGAAACAACAACTGTAGCCGGTGGAGGTTGCAATGGACCGTGAGTTAGTTGGGATAACCACGATAGAAAGCTTTATGTTATTGATTATGCATTTTAAAGGTGCTATTGTGATTTGGCATGTTCAGAACACTTACATCTAATCACAAGGTCTATATATTCATTCATTATCTCCCGCTTTATCCTCTATTAGGGTCGTGGGGGGGTTCCCCATGCCCATCCAGGGAAGAACGTCTCGGGCGCTGGGCAGATACACCCAGGACAGGGCGCCAATCCATCGCTGGGCACTCACACACTCACATACACACACTCTATATGGGGCAATTTGGAGAACTCAATTGACTTGATCCATGTTTTTGGACTGTGGGAGGAAACCGGAGAACCCGGAGGAAACCCACGCGGACACGGGGAGAACATGGAAACTCCACCCAGATGGGGATTCGAACCGGGAATCCCTAGCGCTGAGAGGAGAACGTGCTAATCACTAAGCCACCGTGCCGTCCAGGTCTATATAAGAAAAGATCATTCTTTATTCGTCCCATAATGTGGGGGGGGAAGTTCCCCATGCCCATCCAGGGGAGAACGTCTCGGGCCCAGGACAGGGCGCCAATCCATCGCTGGGCACACACTCACTCACACAGACACACTCTATATGGGGCAATTTGGAGAACTCAATTGACTTGATCCATGTTTTTGGACTGTGGGAAGAAACCGGAGAACCCGGAGGAAACCCACGCGGACACGGGGAGAACATGGAAACTCTATCCAGATGGGGATTCGAACCGGGAATCCCTAGCGCTGAGAGGAGAACATGCTAACCACTAAGCCACCGTGCCGCCCAGGTCTATATAAGAAAAGATAATTCTTTATTCGTCCCATAATGTGGGAAATTGATATTTCTCAGCAGAATTAGTGACAGGATTTAGGAAAAGTTATAGATACATTACAAAATGTAATGAAAATAGAGCTCAGTATATACAAAATAAAATAAAATAGTATAAAAAAATACTACTAAATTATGTACATGGCACATAATACAGGGGGAGACGATATGAAAAACAAAATTGCAAGGCAATAACGTATTACACATATGATTAAAAACTAAATGAAGTGGGAATTGCAGAAGGGCGGCACGATGGCTTAGTAGTAGTACATGTTCGAATCCCAATCTGGGTGGAGTTTCCACGTTCTCCCCGTGTCCCCGTGGGTTTCCTCCGGGTTCTCCGGTTTCCTCCCACAGTCCAAAAACATGGATCAAATCAATTGAGTTCTCCAAATTGCTCCATATAGAGTGTGTATGCGTGCGGGTCTGCATGACTTGCTGGACAATCTGTTGTGAGTGAGTGTGGTGTGTGCCCAGCGATAGATTGGCGTCCTGTCTTGGGTGTATCTGCCCAGTCCCCGAAATATTCCCCCCTCCCCCCGCAACTCTAGTAAGCAGAATTTAATAAATGGATGGATGGAAATGGAAAAACAATTCACAAATAAACCACATGAAATATCTACCAGCATTTTCGAGCTTTAACTTTAAACAAGGCGGCTTAGTGGTTTAGCATGTTCTCCTCTCAGCTCTAGAGATTCCCGGTTCCTATCCCAATCTGGGTGGAGTTTCCATGTTCTCCCCGTGTCCGCGTGGGTTTCCTCCGGGTTCTCCGGTTTCCTCCCACAGTCCAAAAACATGGATCAAGGTCAAATGAATTCTCCAATTCGCCCCATATAGACTGTGTTTGTGTGAGTGAGTGTGTGCCCAGCGATAGATTGGCGTCCTGTCCTGGGTGTATCTGCCCAGCGCCCGAAACGTTCCCCCCTCCCCACGCAACTCTAGTACAGGATAAAGCAGAAGATAATAGATGGATGGTAATGAAAAAAACAACAGATTGTCCAGCAAGTCATGGTATCATGACTTCTCAGGGTATATCAGGGTAGTTGTACAATTCTAAATAACCCACAGAAAATATCTACAAGCAAAGCTTCGAGTTTTAACAAAGAATTTTCCAGTTTGAACTTTCGACGGATGGAGAAAGCATCCTGATGGATGAGTTGCGCGCTTGGATGTGACGCGCCGTCGGCGTTCCCCTTTAAACCGGCCGCCCGCAATTCCCAACCTTTCCTGGGTGAAGTTTCCATGTTCTCCCCGTGTCCGCGTGGGTTTCCTCCGGGTTCTCCGGTTTCCTCCCACAGTCCAAAAACATGGATCAAGGTCAAATGAATTCTCCAAATCGCCCCATATAGACTGTGTTTGTGTGAGTGAGTGTGTGCCCAGCGATGGATTGGCGTCCTGTCCTGGGTGTATCTGCCCAGCGCCCAAAACGTTCTCCCCTGAATGGGCATAGTGGTTGGCATGTTCTCCTCTCAGCACTAGGGATTCCTGGTTCGTATCCCAATCTGGGTGGAGTTTGCATGTTCTCCCACAGTCCAAAAACATGAATCAAGGTCAAATGAATTCTCCAATTCGCCCCATATAGACTGTGTGTGTGTGAGTGAGTGTGTGCCCAGCGATAGATTGGCGTCCTGTCCTGGGTGTATCTGCCCAGCGCCCGAAACGTTCCCCCCTCCCCCCGCACCTCTAGTACAGGATAAAGCAGAAGATAATGGATGGATGGATGGATGGTAATGAAAAAAACAACAGATTGTCCAGCAGGTCATGGTATCATGACTTCTCAGGGTATATCAGGGTAGTTCTACAATTCTAAATAACCCACAGAAAATATCTACAAGCAAAGCTTCGAGTTTTAACAAAGAATTTTCCAGTTTGAACTTTCGACGGATGGAGAAAGCATCCTGATGGATGAGTTGCGCGCTTGGATGTGACGCGCCGTCGGCGTTCCCCTTTAAACCGGCCGCCCGCAATTCCCAACCTTTCCTGGGTGGAGTTTCCATGTTCTCCCCGTGTCCGGTGGGTTTCCTCCGGGCTCTCCGGTTTCCTCCCACAGTCCAAAAACATGGATCAAGGTCAAATGAATTCTCCAAATCGCCCCATATAGACTGTGTCTGTGTAAGTGAATGTGTGCCCAGCGATGGATTGGCGTCCTGTCCTGGGTGTATCTGCCCAGCGCCCAAAACGTTCTCCCCTGAATGGGCATAGTGGTTGGCATGTTCTCCTCTCAGCACTAGGGATTCCTGGTTCGTATCCCAATCTGGGTGGAGTTTGCATGTTCTCCCACAGTCGAAAAACATGAATCAAGGTCAAATGAATTCTCCAATTCGCCCCATATAGACTGTGTTTGTGTGAGTGAGTGTGTGCCCAGCGATAGATTGGCGTCCTGTCCTGGGTGTATCTGCCCAGCGCCCGAAAAGTTCCCCCCTCCCCCCGCAACTCTAGTACAGGATAAAGCAGAAGATAATAGATGGATGGTAATGAAAAAAACAACAGATTGTCCAGCAAGTCATGGTATCATGACTTCTCAGGGTATATCAGGGTAGTTGTACAATTCTAAATAACCCACAGAAAATATCTACAAGCAAAGCTTCGAGTGTTTAACAAAGAATTTTCCAGTTTGAACTTTCGACGGATGGAGAAAGCATCCTGATGGATGAGTTGCGCGCTTGGATGTGACGCGCCGTCGGCGTTCCCCTTTAAACCGGCCGCCCGCAATTCCCAACCTTTCCTGGGTGGAGTTTCCATGTTCTCCCCGTGTCCGCGTGGGTTTCCTCCGGGTTCTCCGGTTTCCTCCCACAGTCCAAAAACATGGATCAAGGTCAAATGAATTCTCCAAATCGCCCCATATAGAGTGTGTTTGTGTAAGTGAGTGTGTGTCCAGCGATGGATTGGCGTCCTGTCCTGGGTGTATCTGCCCAGCGCCCAAAACGTTCTCCCCTGAATGGGCATAGTGGTTGGCATGTTCTCCTCTCAGCACTAGGGATTCCTGGTTCGTATCCCAATCTGGGTGGAGTTTGCATGTTCTCCCACAGTCCAAAAACATGAATCAAGGTCAAATGAATTCTCCAATTCGCCCCATATAGACTGTGTTTGTGTGAGTGAGTGTGTGCCCAGCGATAGATTGGCGTCCTGTCCTGGGTGTATCTGCCCAGCGCCCGAAACATTCCCCCCTCCCCCCGCAACTCTAGTACAGGATAAAGCAGAAGATAATAGATGGATGGTAATGAAAAAACAACAGATTGTCCAGCAGGTCATGGTATCATGACTTCTCAGGGTATATCAGGGTAGTTGTACAATTCTAAATAACCCACAGAAAATATCTACAAGCAAAGCTTCGAGTGTTTAACAAAGAATTTTCCAGTTTGAACTTTCGACGGATGGAGAAAGCATCCTGATGGATGAGTTGCGCGCTTGGATGTGACGCGCCGTCGGCGTTCCCCTTTAAACCGGCCGCCCGCAATTCCCAACCTTTCCTGGGTGGAGTTTCCATGTTCTCCCCGTGTCCGGTGGGTTTCCTCCGGGCTCTCCGGTTTCCTCCCACAGTCCAAAAACATGGATCAAGGTCAAATGAATTCTCCAAATCGCCCCATATAGACTGTGTCTGTGTAAGTGAATGTGTGCCTCCGATGGATTGGCGTCCTGTCCTGGGTGTATCTGCCCAGCGCCCAAAACGTTCTCCCCTGAATGGGCATAGTGGTTGGCATGTTCTCCTCTCAGCACTAGGGATTCCTGGTTCGTATCCCAATCTGGGTGGAGTTTGCATGTTCTCCCACAGTCGAAAAACATGAATCAAGGTCAAATGAATTCTCCAATTCGCCCCATATAGACTGTGTTTGTGTGAGTGAGTGTGTGCCCAGCGATAGATTGGCGTCCTGTCCTGGGTGTATCTGCCCAGCGCCCGAAAAGTTCCCCCCTCCCCCCGCAACTCTAGTACAGGATAAAGCAGAAGATAATAGATGGATGGTAATGAAAAAAACAACAGATTGTCCAGCAAGTCATGGTATCATGACTTCTCAGGGTATATCAGGGTAGTTCTACAATTCTAAATAACCCACAGAAAATATCTACAAGCAAAGCTTCGAGTGTTTAACAAAGAATTTTCCAGTTTGAACTTTCGACGGATGGAGAAAGCATCCTGATGGATGAGTTGCGCGCTTGGATGTGACGCGCCGTCGGCGTTCCCCTTTAAACCGGCCGCCCGCAATTCCCAACCTTTCCTGGGTGGAGTTTCCATGTTCTCCCCGTGTCCGCGTGGGTTTCCTCCGGGTTCTCCGGTTTCCTCCCACAGTCCAAAAACATGGATCAAGGTCAAATGAATTCTCCAATTCGCCCCATATAGACTGTGTGTGTGTGAGTGAGTGTGTGCCCAGCGATAGATTGGCGTCCTGTCCTGGGTGTATCTGCCCAGCGCCCAAAACGTTCTCCCCTGAATGGGCATAGTGGTTGGCATGTTCTCCTCTCAGCACTAGGGATTCCTGGTTCGTATCCCAATCTGGGTGGAGTTTGCATGTTCTCTCACAGTCGAAAAACATGAATCAAGGTCAAATGAATTCTCCAATTCGCCCCATATAGACTGTGTGTGTGTGAGTGAGTGTGTGCCCAGCGATAGATTGGCGTCCTGTCCTGGGTGTATCTGCCCAGCGCCCGAAACGTTCCCCCCTCCCCCCGCACCTCTAGTACAGGATAAAGCAGAAGATAATGGATGGATGGATGGATGGTAATGAAAAAAACAACAGATTGTCCAGCAAGTCATGGTATCATGACTTCTCAGGGTATATCAGGGTAGTTCTACAATTCTAAATAACCCACAGAAAATATCTACAAGCAAAGCTTCGAGTGTTTAACAAAGAATTTTCCAGTTTGAACTTTCGACGGATGGAGAAAGCATCCTGATGGATGAGTTGCGTGCTTGGATGTGACGCGCCGTCGGCGTTCCCCTTTAAACCGGCCGCCCGCAATTCCCAACCTTTCCCACTTCCCGAGTTCAACTTCCCCCACGACTCGAACCCGAGCCCGAGCCCGAGAAGAAGCCCGACCCGCGCGGATCGCCCCGGCGCCGCGGGAACACGGGACCCGCTCTCCGGCGAGCAGCCGCTCCGCTCCCCGCTGCGCTCCACTTTCAAGGACACTGCAGCTCGCGGTCGCGCAATGAAACACAGCCCCCGCCGGAGACCCGCGGCCCGACACGGAAGCGCGACGCGGCGGCGGCGGCGGCGGTGGTCCGGCTCCCGGCCTCGTACCTTCTTGGCGGGGCGGTGAGGGTAGCCGCTGTACGGGCTGATTCCTGTCCGTGGCGGCGCGGAGAGCAGCATTATTCCCGATCCGAGCGTACGGAGCGCCGTGCACAGCCGAGCCGAGCCAGCCCGGTGACGTCACGCAGCGCCCAGTGTGGCGGAGCCGCGCAGACCCGAGCTGCGAATCCGCATCGTTTACAGTGTTTACCTGAAATCACCTGGCTTTTAATTACAAATCACTCATTAATAACTTTATTTCATAAAAATATATGAATTTACTTTATTTTACACACCATTCATTAGATGAGAATTAATTAATAAAGTATTTTTATTAACAGTGTTTACCTGTTTACACACAAACCACTCATTAATAACTTTATTTAATAAAAATATATGAATTTACTTTATTTTACAGAAAGCAACTTTAACCCACACCATTCATTAGATGAGAATTATTTAATAATGTATTTTTATTAACAGTGTTTACCTGAAATCACCTGGCTTTTAATCACAAAACACTCATTAATAACTTTATTTAATACAAATATATTAATTTATTTTATTTTACAGAAAGCAACTTTAACCCACACCATTCATTAGATGAGAATTAATTAATAAAGTATTTTTATTAACAGTGTTTACCTGTTTACACACAAACCACTCATTAATAACTTTATTTAATGTATAATGTCTGGATTTAATTACTTTTTTCGGAAAGCAACTTTAACCCACAATATTCATTAAACTGGGATTATAAAGTATTTTTATTCACAGTATTTACCTGTTTACACACAAACCACTCATTAATAACTTTATTTAATAAAAATATATGAATTTACTTTATTTTACAGAAAGCAACTTTAACCCACACCATTCATTAAACTGGAATTAATTAATAAAGTATTTTTATTAACAGTGTTTACCTGTATACACACAAATCACTCATTAATAACTTTATTTAATAAAAATATATGAATTTATTTTATTTTAAAGAAAGCAACTTTAACCCACACCATTCATTAGATGAGAATTAATTAATTACTATAAAGTATTTTTATTAACAGTGTTTACCTGAAATCACCTGGCTTTTAATCCCAAATAACTCATTAATAACTTTATTTAATAAAAATATATTAATTTACTTTATTTTACAGAAAGCAACTTTAACCCACACCATTCATTAGATGAGAATTAATTAATTACTATAAAGTGTTTTGTATTGTCAGTGTTTACCTGAAATCATCTGACTTTTATTCACAAAACACTCATTAATAACTTTATTTAATAAAAATATATGAATTTATTTTATTTTGCAGAAAGCAACTTTAACCCACACCATTCATTAAACTGGAATTAATTAATTACTATAAAGTGTTTTGTATTATCAGTGTTTACCTGAAATCACCTGGCTTTTAATCCTAACCCACTCATTAATACCTTTCTTTAATGTATAATGTCTGGATTTAATTACTTTTTACAGAAAGCAACTTTAACCTACACCATTCATTAGATGGGAATTAATTAATTACTGTAAAGTGTTTTGTATTGTCAGTGTTTACCTGAAATCTTGAAAATTTCTAAAATGGCTTTTAATTAATTAATTAATTAATTTAATTTTAATTAATTAATTACTGTAAAGTGTTTTGTATTGTCAGTCTTTACCTGAAATCTTGAAAATTTCTAAAATGGCTTTTAATCCCAAACCACTCATTAATAACTTTCTTTAATGTCTAATGTGTGGATCTTTAATTCTGCACTAATTATTTTACAGTAAGCAACTTTAATCCACACCATTCATTACACAGGAATTAATTAATTACCATAAAGTATTTTTTATTAACAGTGTTTAGCTGTTTACACACAAACCGCTCATTAATACCTTTCTTTAATAAATAATGTGTGGATCTTTAAATCTGCACTGTTTATTTTACAGAAAGCAACTTTAACCCACACCATTCATTAGGCGGGAATTAATTAGTTACTATAAAGTATTTTTATTAACAGTATTTACCTGAAATCACCTGGTGTTTACACACATACCACTCATTAATAACTTTCTTTAATAAATAATGTGTGGATCTTTAAATCTGCACTGTTTATTTTACAGAAAGCAACTTTAACCCACACCATTCATTAGACGGGAATTAATTAATTACTATAAAGTATTTTGTATTATCAGTATTTACCTGAAATCACCTGGCTTTTAATCCCAAACCACTCATTAATACATTTCTTTAATGTCTAATGTGCGCATCTTTAAGTCTGCACTAATTATTTTACAGAAAGCAACTTTAATCCACACCATTCATTAGAAGGGTATTAATTAATTACTATAAAGTATTTTTATTAACAGTATTTACCTGAAATCACCTGGTGTTTACACACAACCCACTCATTAATACCTTTCTTTAATGTAAAATGTGTGGATTTAATTACTTTTTACAGAAAGCAACTTTAACCCACACCATTCATTAGACGGGAATTAATTAATTACTATAAAATATTTTTTATTAACAGTATTTACCTGAAATCACCTGGTGTTTACACACAAACCACTCATTAATACCTTTCTTTAATAAAGAATGTGTGGATCTTTAAGTCTGCACTCATTATTTTGCAGAAACAACTTTAACCCACACCATTCATTAGACGGGAATTAATTAATTACTATAAAGTATTTATTACTTTCTATTTTTACCAAATCCATCAATATCCATTTTTCCAAAATTACACTTGCAAATCCCACACATACACCCTTAAATGCACAAAACCCCCACCCCCCACACACACTGACCCAAACTGTAAATGAGCAAAACATATGTACCTAACGGCCAGCAACCTTTCCACAGGGGGTATCAGCATCTGTGTAGAACCACTACACAGACCATATTCCTCCATACTCGTGTATTGACCACCAGGTTGGAGCAGCGGTTTGACCCTGACAGTGAGGGTACATCTGCCCCTCATACCCTCTTAAACAGGGGGCAGCATTTTCTTCTAAAGGACCGTTTAGAGCTGAGCCACTTTTTAACATTAAAAGCTGAATAGATGACAAATATCAGGACATTTAAGTAATTAAGTAATTATGTTTCATCCAGAGCGGCACGGTGGTTTAGTGATTAGCATGTTCTCCTCTCAGCACTAGGGATTCCCGGTTCGAATCCCCATCTGGGTGGAGTTTCCATGTTCTCCCCATGTCCGTGTGGGTTTCCTCCGGGTTCTCCGGTTTCCTCCCACAGTCCGAAAACATGGATCAAGTCAATAGAGTTCTCCAAATTGCCCCATATAGAGTGTGTATGTGTGTGTCTGTGTGAGTGAGTGTGTGCCCAGCGATAGATTGGCGCCCTGATCTGGGTGTATCTGCCCTGCGCCCAAAACTTTCTCCCCTGGATGGGCATGGGGAACCCCCCCCCCCTCGACCCTAATATAGGATAAAGCGGAAGATAATGAATGAATGAATGAATTGTTAAATATGGGTCATATGATCATCACACAGTCTGTACATTATTGTCCTACACTGTTGATGCTGCCCGGCCGCTCAAGGACGATGAGTCCTCCACTGAGTCTTGGTCCTCACAAGGTTTCTTCCTTAAAATAACAACATAAAAGGGAGTTTTGTCTTGCCACTGTCACTTCGGTGTGCTCGTTGGGGGTTTAAAGGCTTATAAAATTGTGAAGATGCTTTGTGACGATGTACTATTGTAAATAGCTGTACATAAATAAATTACTTGAACTTGCACTTGAGCTACCTCCTACTTGCTATGGATTAACACCTTAAATGTTCGAACCGGGAATCCCTAGTGCTGAAAGGAGAACATGCCAACCACTAAACCACCGTGCCGCCCATATTTAACAATTGAAAACTTTATTATAACTTTAACTATATAAGTCCATTGGGCGTCCTGTAGCGAACAAATGGACTACAGTCAGTAATTTTAGAACTACAAAGTGGAACCCTTCAAATAGACAAAACATGCAGCAAAAAAGGGGCGTGTCCACACCTTTGACTTGTACTGTCTACAAGAAATACAAAAGAAAGACATTATGATGGACAGGTCCACGTGTACGCTCAGTGATATTACTAAAATAGCTGCAGTTCTTTCCTTTAGAACGGTTCTCCTTTCAATAGTGGAACATCTGTCAAGTAGTGGATGAAGTAATGCAACTTTACCACCCCATGTTAATCCGAGCGCTTTTATACAGCCCTCAGTACAGCTGCAGTGAACTTCATGAACTTGGAAACTGACATTCCACTGGAACGTTTAGCATCTTTAATCCCGGGCCAGGTTGTGCCTTACGTTTTGTTTTTCATGGCTGACGAAATGTTGCTTTCTACATGACTTTAAAGTTTACTTCAATATGCCTTGGCACCGCTTAAAACCGAGAGGCTCGCCCTCCTGAAACGTAAAAGGAAAAAAAAAAAAAAAAAAGAACATGTAGAGATGTTTTTCTTCACTGCAACAATAAAAACCTGTCCTCTCCTGACCCGGGACGTATGTGTGAATGTTTATTTTGTTCTGCCATGTTTTAATGCAGATGGTATTCTGTAGCCAAGGGGTATTTTCCACATAAATAATAAGCGCTCTTAATGCATGCAGAAGAAAATACATCCCTAACCATGTTCTCATACAGGCCCGCACCCCTTGGGGGAAAATCACTTAGGTCTCTGATCCATATTTAGATCAGAGCACACAAGCAGATGAAAGTGCGGCTCAGCCACACCTGTCAAAAAGAGTGAAAGAAGGACTGACTTGGCGCCAACCACTCAATCTCTCTTTGGTAAACCATTTATTTCAGATGACAAAGAGGAACCGTCACTCATGTTTTCTTTGTCGCGCACATTGTTTGAGCTCATAGATGCAAACCACCTAATATGGGATGTAGTGCCATACTACAGAAGGGAGGAGGTGGATGATGGGACATGGCAGGATGAAGGGAATAGCCTCACCATTTGTGTATGATTGTTGTCAGCATAGTACATTTTAAAAAGAACCCAGTGTAAAAACATCATTCACATGCTATTTGTGCATTGAATTATCGAATAATTATCCATCCATTCATTATCTTCCGCGTTATCCTCTATTAGGGTCGCGGGGGTGTGGGGGGGGGTTCCCCATGCCCATCCAGAGGCGTTTTGGGCGCTGGGCAGATACACCCAGGACAGGGCGCCAATCTATCGCTGGGCACACATTCACTCACACAGACACACTCTATATGGGGCAATTTAGAGAATTCAATTGACCTTGATCCATGTTTTTGGACTGTGGGAGGAAACCGGAGAACCCGGAGGAAACCCATGCGGACACGGGGAGAACATGGAAACTCCACCCAGATTGGGATTTGAATTATCTAATAATTATTCATTCATTCATTCATTCATTATCTTTCGCTTTATCCTCTATTAGGGTCGGGGGGGGGTTCCCCATGCCCATCCAGGGGAGAACGTCTCGGGCGCTGGGCAGATAGACCCAGGACAGGGCGCCAATCCATCGCTGGGCACACACTCACTCACACAAACACACTCTATATGGGGCAATTTGGAGAATTCAATTGACCTTGATCCATGTTTTTGGACTGTGGGAGGAAACCGGAGAACCCGGAGGAAACCCACGCGGACACGGGGAGAACATGGAAACTCCACCCAGATTGGGATTTGAATTATCTAATAATTATTCATTCATTCATTCATTCATTATCTTACGCTTTATCCTCTATTAGGGTCGCGGTGGGGTTCCCCATGCCCATCCAGGGGAGAACGTCTCGGGCGCTGGGCAAATACACCCAGGACAGGACGCCAATCTATCGCTGGGTACACACTCACTCACACAGACACACTCTATATGGGGCAATTTGGAGAACTCAATTGACTTGATCCATGTTTTTGGACTGTGGGAGGAAACCAGAGAACCTGGAGGAAACCCACGCAGACACGGGGAGAACATGGAAATTCCACCCAGATGGGGATTCGAACCGGGAATCCCTAGCGCTGAGAGGAGAACATGCTAACCACTAAGATAAGACTTATCTAATTATTTATTGCTTAATAATGAGGCTTAATAATTCCCATCCAGTTAAAAAGGTTTCAGGCGCTGGGCAGATACACCCAGGACAGGGTGCCAATCCATCACTGAGCACACACTCACTCACACAGACAAACACATACACTATAAAGGGGCAATTTAGAGTAACCAAGTAGGACCAAGAAGGAGCTAGTGAATAAATAAAATGACAATAATACAGTTTACACAGGGGAGAACATGGAAACTCCACCCAGATGGGGATTCGAACAGGGAATCCCTAGAGCTGAGAGGAGAACATGCCAGAAGAACCAGTAAACACTTATATAAATAACGGCGGTCAGGTTTTTGACAAAACAAAACAAAGTCCAGAGCTCAGGGTTATGTGTTGTACCTCTGTGGATATCACACAAGTGCAAGATCACGTCACGCAATGTTACGTGTTGGCTGAAGTCTCTCCCTTTGGACTATATAGCTGATGAAATCTATTCTCTGAGGTTGTTGAGGTATTCACTCTCTGGATGTCTGGGTTTGGTGAATGCCAGGAGTAAATTACAGTAGTGTTTGGTGGAGAAGCAATAACATTCCATCCCTGCTTTCTATTGTTTGGGTCCCAGTCAGAAGTTTGTGTTTCCAACTCCAGTGATTTCCTGAGTGTGACAACAAAGAATAGACCTCACACACTGGACTCACACACTTCGTACCAAACCTTGATTCAATGCCAATTTGCTCTTCACGTATATCGCACGGTGGCTTAATTGTTAGCATGTTCGCCTCTTGGCGCTAGGGATTCCCAGAATCCCCATCTGGGTGGAGTTTCCATGTTGTCCTCGTGTCCGCCTGGGTTTCCTCCGGGTTCTCCGGTTTCCTCCCACAGTCCAAAAACATGGATCAAGGTCAATTGAATTCTCAAAAGTGCCCCATATAGAGTGTGTCTGTGTGAGTGAGTGTGTGCCCAGCGATGGATTGGCGCCCTGTCCTGGGTGTATCTGCCCAGCGCCCGAGATGTTCTCCCCTGGATGGGCATGGGGAACCCCACCGCGACCCTAATAGAGGATAAAGCAGAAGATAATGGATGAACGAATATACATATATATATATGTATGTGTGTATGTGTATATGTGTATGTATGTGTGTATATATATATATATATATATATATATGTGTGTGTGTGTGTGTATATGTGTATATGTGTATGTGTGTGTATATATATATATATATATATATATATATATATATATATCTATATATATATATATATATATGGGCATATGGAACCCCACCGTACCATAATAGAGATTAATGGGGATATATATATATATATATATATATTTTTTTTTTTTTTTTATTACTTATTTTTTTCCATGTACTATGTTATGTAAATGACAGCAAAGTCTCCTTTAATCCTTGAATCGTTGGATCCTTGCTTGTCGCGCCGTACATGGCATACTTTTCCCGTCGCTATGATGGAAAAGGCAAAATACATCCTAAATCAACCTCGTGGTGCACAAAAATAGGGCCCTTATGTCGTCCTGTTAATCAAGGGGGTTGTTAGACCTGGGCTTTCGGGGTTTTAGCCCCGGATGTTTTGTCAGTATCCCCGAATCAAATGAGAGCAGCTTTCTCTGCAGCCTCTCCTCCAGCAGCGGGACCCAACGATGGAGTCACCGTCAGCTGTTTGTGTTTCCAGCTCTGTGTGTGTTTCAGGGAGACATTTTTTTCCGCCAGTATCGGGAGTAAAGTTACCGTAATAACTGTATGTTGGCTGTGAAGAGCAGCTTTTCTGCCGAAACTCAGGTTCATTTATTCAAAGATTTTCAGCCAAAACCATCATTTATTAGAACTGAATGTGCTATCCACTGCAGACAGACAGATTTCAGTTTTCATGTTATTTAATTTTATCCAATATGAATAAATGAGGGCGGCACGGTGGCTTAGTGGTTAGCATGTTCTCCTCTCAGAGCTAGGGATTCCCGGTTCGAATCCCCATCTGGGTGGAGTTTCCAGGTTCTCCCCGTGTCTGCGTGGGTTTCCTTCAGGTTCTCCGGTTTCCTCCAACAGTCCAAAAACATGGATCAAGTCAATTGAGTTCTCTAAATTGCCCCATATAGAGTGTGTCTGTGTGAGTGTGTGTGCCCAGCGATAGATTGGCGCCCTGTCCTGGGTGTATCTTCCCAGCGCCCTAAACGTTCTCCCCTGGATGGGCATGGGGAACCCCACCGCGACTCTAATAGAGGATAAAGCGGAAGATAATGGATGAATGAATGAATGAATGAGGGCGGCACGGTGGCTTAGTGGTTAGCATGTTCTCCTCTCAGCACTAGGGATTCCCGGTTCGAATCCCAATCTGGGTGGAGTTTCCATGTTCTCCCCGTCTCTGCGTGGGTTTCCTCCGGGTTCTCCGGTTTCCTCCCACAGTCCAAAAACATGGATCAAGTCAAATGAATTCTCAAAAAATTGTGTGTGTCTGTATGAGTGAGTGTGTGCCCAGCGATGGATTGGCGCCCTGTCCTGGGTCTATCTGCCCAGCGCCCGAGACGTTCTCCCCTGGATGGGCATGGGGAACCCCCCCACGACCCTAATAGAGGATAAAGCGGGAGATAATGAATGAATGAATGAATGATTGAATGTAACAACAGTTTGAAAATGGATAAATACACTCATGAAAGGGCAATTTTTAAAAAAGACAGAGGGGAATAAGGGATCTGGGCCAAAGCCCCTGATGTTTCTAAACGTTAAAAACGCCCCTGCTGTTAACTAAATTAAACGTCGAGAGTGAACCAAAACAACGGTTTAAAACACATTCCATGTGAGCGTCCATGCTAATTCCAGCAGTCACCAACGCGAACTTCAGAAAATGCTTACAGGAGGAGAAGCCGTCATTAAAATTGCATTTAGCGACCACTTAGCAGACGTTCTCCAGTTCCATACTGACCTACAGAGGTGGAAATGGAATCGACCCGCGCAATTTAGGATTAAGAGGCTTGGACGTGAATAAAGCCGAGGCGGCTTAATAGAAGCGGGACTCGGCTGTCGAGCTTTCAGTGAATCATGCTGTAGTTTGAACACAGTACTGCGACTGCACGCTCATAATTCAAAGCACTGGACCGAGGTCCTCTGAGGGACCCCGGGTTCTCATGTGGAACGCAGCATGCACCGTGCATTAGTGTTCTGTTTATGATTTGATTTAATGCCTGCACCGTCAGATGATATCAAATTCGGGGATAACGCTCAGATTGCATTTAGATATTTCCTGTGTTGTTCTAAAATTAGCGGGATAGATAGATTCAGGGCGGCACGGTGGCTTAGTGGTTAGCATGTTCTCCTTTCAGCGCTAAGGATTCCGGGTTCGAATCCCAATCCGCCAACGTGCCACTGTTCCAAATATAGTAAATGGTTGAAAGCGTTACACTTGGATAAGACATTTATTAGGAATTCATTGTGTGTCTTAAGAGGTGGTACGGTGGCTTAGTGGTTAGCATGTTCTCCTCTCAGCGCTAGGGATTCCCGGTTCGAATCCCAATCTGGGTGGAGTTTCCATGTTCTCCCCGTGTCTGCGTGGGTTTCCTCCGGGTTCTTCGGTTTCCTCCCACAGTCCAAAAACATGGATCAAGTCAATTGAGTTCTCCAAATTGCCCCATATAGAGTGTGTCTGTGTGAGTGAGTGTGTGCCCAGAGATGGATTGGCGCCCTGTCCTGGTTGTATCTGCCCAGCGCCTGAAACGTTCTCCCCTGGATGGGCATGGAGAACCCCACCCCCCGTGACCCTAATAGAGGATAAAGCGGAAGATAATGGATGGATGGAGGTGTGTCTTAAGTGTTTAAATGCAGTTTGCACGTTAGCCTTAGCACATTCAGCAATAAGCATGTTATCCATCCATCCATTATTTTCCACTTTATCCTCTATTAGGGTCGCGGGGGGGGGGGTTCCCCATGCCAATCCAGGGGAGAACGTTTCGGGCACTAGGCAGATACACCCAGGACAGGTAATATATCACCAGGGGGGTAATATATCACTGGGCACACACTCACTCACACATACACACTCTATATGGGGCAATTTGGAGAATTCAATAGACTTGATTCATGTTTTTGGACTGTGGAAGGAAACCGGAGAACCCGGAGGAAACCCACGCGGACACGGGGAGAACTGTGCGAGGAAACCCTACACTGTCGATGCTGCCCGGCCGCTCAAGGAGGATGAGTCTCCCACTGAGTCTTGGTCCTCACAAGGTTTCTTCCTTAAAATAATATCATATATCACTCCCTGGAGTTTTTTCTTGCCACTGTCGCTTCGGCTTGCTCTTTGGGGGTTTAAAGGCTTTTCATTCTGTAAAGCTGCTCTGTGACAATGTACTGTTATAAAATCGCTATATAAATAAAACACATGAACATGAGGAAACCCACGCAGACACAGGGAGAACATGGAAACTCCACCCAGATGGGGATTCGAACCTGGAATCCCTAGCGCTGAGAGGAGAACATGCTAACCACTAAGCCGCCGTGCCGCCCCTGTGCATGTGATGTGTCTCTCTATATGCTGTCTGTACAGTTCACATTAGGGGTGAGCTGCAATATTCGCTGATTCGACGATTCGATTCGGAGAACCGTAGTCGACTATGAACCTCATAGTCCAATGTACCATTTTGACCACATAGGGGCGCCCATGGCTGCTGCTAAGCATTAGTTTTTACATGAAATGTCTGTTTTCGTTATATATATATATATAGCCTTTTGTCAAATAAAATCATCCTAATTTCTAGAAAAAGAAAAAGAAAAAAGAAAAACAAAAAAAAGGTTTTCTTTTGTTAGAAAAACAAGTAAAATATATATCTAAAAATTTTTTTTTTAAAAACTACGCTTATAGCGCCATCTTGTGGTGAAATTTTAACTGATTCGACTATCAGTCGACTATAGGGAAAATCTGACGAATCAGATTCGACTAGGGGTGAGCTGCAATATTCGCTGATTCGACGATTCGATTCGGAGAACCGTAGTCGACTATGAACCTCATAGTCGAATGTACCATTTTGACCACATGGGGGCGCCCATGGCTGCTGCTAAGCATTAGTTTTTACATGAAATGTCTTTGTTTTCGTTATATATATAGCCTTTTGCAAATAAAATCATCCTAATTTTTAGGTTTTTTAGTTTTTTTTTTTTAGGTTTTTCCTTTGAAGTGGAAAAAAGTCCAGAACGGGGATCCCATTTACGGTGCTCTAGAAAAACAAGTAAAGTATTTCAAAAAAATCTTTTTTTAAAATCCACGCTTATAGCGCCATCTTGTGGTGATATTTTAACTGATTCGACTATCAGTCGACTATAGGGAAAATCTGACGAATCAGATTCGACTATGAAAGTCCTTAGTTGAATACACCCCTAGTTCACATGTCACAATAATGTCTTTATGCAGTCCGGCTGTCCTCACTCATAGCCGTGTGCAGTTTGAGTGTCCTGTCTATGACCTCATCTATGGTCTGCTTCTTTATTTACTGCCATGTGCGGTTTGGCAGGCTGAATATTCATGTGTATGTTGGGTTGGATTTAAAACAGGGCATACAGTTTAAAACAGACTGTAAACTTTGATCTATCAGGGACACCATCAGGCTCCAGGCTCCAGCATGTCTTCAGAGAAGGGTATTGAGTCTGTCTGTAAGAGTTCAGCCTTGGACTAATAAAGCTCTGCTGAAATATGAGCTCGATTGCCCTGTTTTTTTTTTTTTTTTACCTTTAATTGTCTCCTGGCTGCCAGTTTTAAATGGATGTGATGGATGAACACTTTGGAAAATCAAAAATCCACCTGATAACAGTCGTAATAGTGAGTCTGAAGACTAAGTGCCGCATTGCAATGAGATCCAGATATGATGTCATACCTGCCCGATCCAATGATTCTAACATTACCTTTAATTTTAGAACTCAGGCATATGGTTAAAAAGTAATATGCAAAAATATACAACTCTGGGTGGCACGGTGGCATGTTCTCCTCTCAGCTCTAGGGATTCCCGGTTCGAATCCCCATCTGGGTGGAGTTTCCATGTTCTCCCCGTGTCCGCGTGGGTTTCCTCCGGGTTCTCTGGTTTCCTCCCACAGTCCAAAAACATGGATCAACTCAATTGAGTTTTCCGAATTGCCCCATATAGAGTGTGTCTGTGTGAGTGAGTGTGTGCCCAGTGATAGATTGGCGTCCTGTCCTGGGTGTATCTGCCCAGCTCCTGAAACGTTCTCCCCTGGATGGGCATTGGGAACCCCCCCCCCCCCGCTACCCTAATAGAGGATAAAACGGAAGATAATGGATGGATGGATATATTTGGAGCAATATTGTGGAACTTGTAAGAAACCTTTCCCTATAGAAAATACACCTAAGGGCAAACTACATGAATTCAAGGTGAATCGACTGCTTTGTATTGCCTCATTTCCCCATTTAATGTGTTTTTGAGTGTGTGCCCAGTGAGTAGTTAGCACGTTCTCCTCTCAGCACTAGGAATTCCCGGTTCGAATCCCCATCTGGGTGGAGTTTCCATGTTCTCCCCGTGTCCGCGTGGGTTTCCTCCGGGTTCTCCGGTTTCCTCCCACAGTCCAAAACATGGATCAACTCAATTGAGTTCTCCAAATTGCCCCATATAGAGTGTGTCTGTGTGTGTGAGTGTGGCCAGTGATAGATCGGTGGCCTGTCCTGGGTGTATCTGTCCAGCGCTCGAAACGTTCTCCCCTGGATGGGCATGGGGAACCCCCCCCCGCGACCCTAGTAGAGGATAAAGCGGAAGATAATGGATGGATGGATATATTTGGAGCAATATTGTGGAACTTGTAAGAAACCTTTCCCTATAGAAAATACACCTAAGGGCAAACTACATGAATTCAAGGTGAATCGACTGCTTTGTATTGCCTCATTTCCCCATTTAATGTGTTTTTGAGTGTGTGCCCAGTGAGTTAGCACGTTCTCCTCTCAGCACTAGGGATTTCCTGTTCGAATCCCAATCTGGGTGGAGTTTCCATGTTCTCCCCGTGTCCGCGTGGGTTTCCTCCCGGTTCTCCGGTTTCCTCCCACAGTCCAAAACATGGATCAACTCAATTGAGTTCTCCAAATTGCCCCATATAGAGTGTGTTTGTGTGAGTGAGTGTGTGTCCAGTGATAGGTTGGCGTCCTGTCCTGGGTGTATCTGCCCAGCGCCCGAAACGTTCTCCCCTGGATGGGCATGGAGAACCCCCCCCCCCCCCGCGACCCTAACATAGGATAAAGCGGAAGATAATGGATGGATGGATATATTTGGAGCAATATTGTGGAACTTGTAAGAAACCTTTCCCTATAGAAAATACACCTAAGGGCAAACTACATGAATTTAAGGTGAATTAGCAGCTTTATGTTGCCTCTAGATAAGAATTCCCCCATTTAATGTGTTTTTGAGTGAGTGCCCAGGGAGTGGTTAGCATGTTCTCCTCTCAGCTCTAGGGATTCCCGGTTCGAATCCCAATCTGGGTGGAGTTTCTATGTTCTCCCCGTGCCCACGTGGGTTTCCTCCGGGTTCTCCGGTTTCCTCCCACAGTCCAAAATGAAAATGAATACAAGGACTGCCACATGGGCGTTTAGAGAACATACTAAACAACCTTTATCCATCCATTATCTTCTGCTTTATCCTATATTAGGGTTGTGGGGGGGTTCCCCATACCCATCCAGGGGAGAACGTTTCGGGCACTGGGCAGATACACCCAGGACAGGACGCCAATCTATCACTGGACACACACTCACTCACACAGACACACTCTATATGGGGCAATTTGGAGAACTCAATTGACTTGATCCATGTTTTTGGACTGTGGGAGGAAACCGGAGAAACCGAAGGAAACCCACGCGGACACGGGGAGAACATGGAAACTCCACCCAGATTGGGATTCGAACCGGGATTCCCTAACGCCATCCATCCATTATCTTCCGCTTTATCCTCTACCAGGGTCGCAGGGGGTTCCCCATGCCCATCCAGGGGAGAACGTTTCGGGCATTGAAGAGAACGTTTCGGGTGCCAATCTATCGCTGGGCACACACTCGCTCACACAGACACACTCTATATGGGGCAATTTGGAGAACAGCCCCTAGTGCTGAGAGGAGAACATGCTAACCACTAAGCCACCGTGCCGCCCTCTATCACGCTATAGTTTATAGAATTCCATAACGTCTGAGAATAAATTACCTGAGTTTGAGTTTCATGTCGTCTTTAACAGTTACGACCGAGTTCCAAACTCACCATGACGGCAGCGCGGTCCCGCGTGTGGTGGGTTCTGTTTAACACGTTGTCCTGTAAATCACATCACAGCTGGACTGCCGAGCTGTGCACATCCAGTCGTGGGTAAGATGAATCATGCTTATTATGAGCTGCAAATACCAGGAATATATATTTAGCCGTTAGGCGACTAATAGCTCTATAAATTACCTTTAATACGCAGCTTTCTCATTACAGAAATGTTTCCCTCTGAGCGCTTTGTGACGAATGCATCGGACTAAAGCTACATTTGAACCTCAAGCCTGATTAATCCCATTTATGATGTGAACGACATGCAATATATTCATTCATTCATTCATTATCTCCCGCTTTATCCTCTATTAGGGTTGATGGGGTTCCCCATGCCCATCCAGGGGAGAACGTCTCGGGCGCTGGGCAGATACACCCAGGACAGGACGCCAATCCATTGCTGGGCACACATTCACTCACACAGACACACTCTATATGGGGCAATTTGGAGAACTCAGTTGACTTGATCCATGTTTTTGGACTGTGGGAGGAAACCGGAGAACCCGGAAGAAACCCACGCAGACTAGGGGAGAACATGGAAACTCCACCCAGATGGGGATCCGAACCGGGAATCCCTAGCGCTGAGAGGAGAACATGCTAACCACTAAGCCACCGTGCCGCCCTATTATTCATTTAATGAACTTTATTCATTCATTATCTTCCACTTTATCCTCTATTAGGGTTGCGGGGGGGTTCCCCATGCGGGGGGGGGGGGGGGGGTTCCCCATGCCCATCCAAGGGAGAACGTTTCGGGCACTGGGCAGATAGACCCAGGACAGGGCGCCAATCTATCGCTGGACACACACTCACTCACACAGACACACTCTATATGGGGCAATTTGGAGATCTCAATTAACTTGATCCATGGTTTTGGACTGTGGGAGGAAACCGGGGAACCCGGAGGAAACCTACGGGGACACGGGGAGAACATGGAAACTTCACCCAGATGGGGATTTGAACCGGGAATCCCTAGTGCTTAGAGGAGAACATGCTAACCACTAAGCCACCGTGCCGCCTAATGAACTTTAAATACATTTAAATTTTCTGCCAGTTTCTCCATTACATTAAATGACCTTACATGAGGTCATTTAGCAGAGGCTTTCCCCATGCCCATCCAGGGGAGAACGTTTCGGGCGCTGGGCAGATACACCCAGGACAGGACGCCAATCCATCGCTGGGCACACACTCACTCACACAGACACACTCTATATGGGGCAATTTGGAGAATTCAATTGACTTGATCCATGTTTTTGGACTGTGGGAGGAAACCGGAGAACCCGGAGGAAACCCACGTGGACACGGGGAGAACATGGAAACTCCTACCAGATGGGGATTCGAACCGAGAATCCCTAGAGCTGAGAGGAGAACATGCTAACCACTAAGCCACTGTGCCAGCAGAGCTCAGTGCCATGAGCAGGGCAGGGGTGGAGTTTCACAGGCCTGATTTATTAAACTATCCGTCCTGTTTGAAGGCGCAGAACCAGGATTGTTGGCCCGGAAAACATTCCGAGGCTTCGGTGTACCGATGTGCCACAATCAGAACAATTACACAATATATACAAACTATAGGAAGTGACACAGGGGCGGCAAGGTGGCTTAGTGGTTAGCATGTTCTCCTCTCAGCACTAGGGATTCCCGGTTCGTATCCCAATCTGGGTGGAGTTTCCATGTTCTCCCAGTGTCCTGTGGGTTTCCTCTGGGTTTTCCGGTTTCCTCCCACATTCCAAAAACATGGATCAAGTCAATTGAATTCTCAAAATTGCCCCATATAGAGTGTGTCTGTGTGAGTGAGTGTGTGCCCAATGATAGATTGGCGTCCTGTCCTGGGTGTATCTGCCAAGCGCCCGAAACTTTCTCCCCTGGATGGGCATGGGGAACCCCCCCCGGCCCCCCGCGACCCTAGTAGAGGATAAAGCAGAACATAATGGATGGATGGATATATTTGGAGCAATAGAGTGGAACTTGTAAGAAATCTTTCCCTATAGAAAATACATCTAAGGGCAAACGACATGAATTCAAGGTGAACTGACTGCTTTATATTGCCTCTATCTAAGAAAAAAGAATGTGTTTTTGAGTGTGTGCCCAGCTAGTTTTTAGCACGTTCTCCTCTCAGCACTAGGGATTCCCGGTTCGAATCCCAATCTGGGTGGAGTTTCCATGTTCTCCCCGTGTCCGCGTGGGTTTCCTCCGGGTTCTCCGGTTTCCTCCCACAGTCCAAAAACATGGATCTAGTCAATTGAATTCTCCAAATTGCCCCATATAGAGTGTGTCTGTGTGAGTAAGTGTGTGCCCAGTGATAGATTGGTGCCCTTTCCTGGGTGTATCTGCCCAGCGCCCGAAACATTCTCGCCTGGATGGGCATGGGGAACCCCAGAGGATAAAGCAGAAGATAATTCCCGGTTCGAATCCCAATATGGGTGGAGTTTCCATGTTCTCCCCGTGTCCGTGTGGGTTTCCTCCTGGTTCTCCGGTTTCCTCCCATAGTCCAAAAACATGGATCAAGTCAATTGAGTTCTCCAAATTGCCCCATATAGAGTGTGTCTGTGTGAGTAAGTGTGTGCCCAGTGATAGATTGGCGTCCTGTCCTGGGTCTATCTGCCCAGCGCCCGAAACGTTCTCCCCTGGATGTGCATGGGGAACCCCCCCCCCAACCGCGACACTAATAGAGGATAAAGCAGGAGATAATGGATGGATGCAAGTGCCTCAGATTGTACCTGGACTGGGTTCCACTTACACTTGACCATCCACATGTTTAAGCTCCAGACGGAGGTGAGAGCGACAGTTAAATCACATCTCACACCGTAAGTTAACAGTAATAACTCGTCCAGTCGTATATTTTGGGACCTGACAGGATGAAGTGGCGTGAATGTCCCGAGTCTTGTCTCGGTAATCAACTGCTTCTGTTTCTGCGGTCAGTCGTCGGCTCGGTCACACCGTAAATCAGACTGTGGATTGGATTTGGGTTTTTTTTTCGCTCATTCCTGTGGGTGCATCTCTGGCGGTTTGTGTCGTGGTGTTCCTGGCGGGCTGGAGCAGGTTGCAGGAGTCTGGGAAACGCTCTCCCAGTTTTCCTGCTTACTCCGGCTCTGGGATGGTGAGGGCTGCACAATTGTGTGCAGATGTGCTTGGAGGGTGGCCAGGCACTCTGCCCTGAATGAACATGTGGTCTGGGAATGTTTACGCTGGCAATGGCTCAACCCAACCCCCGCACGAAATGCCTAGTACTTACAGGATGCGACAGATATATATATATATATATATATATATATATATATATATACACACACACACACACACTCACACACATACACACAGGATTTAGATCTAGAACATTAGTGGATTCGCATTCACTTAGCTAATTCCCATTCAAATATGGCTGACTGATTTAATTATAGTGCATGTGATATGGGATATTTTCAGGTTATAACCTGTTAACCAGCCTTAGGACATTTTTGCAGATAGGCTACAAAATTGCACATAATAATACTAATAATAATCCATCCATTATCTTCCGCTTTATCCTCTATTAGGGTCGCGCAGGGGTGGGGGGGTCGGGTTGGGTTCCCCATGCCCATCCAGGGGAGAATGTTTCGGGCGTTGGGCAGATAGACCCAGGACAGGGCGCCAATCTATCTCTGGACACACACTCACTCACACAGACACACACTCTACATGGGGCAATTTGGAGAATTCAATAGACTTGATCCATGTTTTTGGACTGTGGGAGGAAACCGGAGAACCCGGAGGAAACCCACGCGGACACGGGGAGAACATGGAAACTCCACCCAGATTGGGATTCGAACCGGGAATCCCTAGTAATAATAATAATAATAATAATGAGGCGGCACAGTGGCTTAGTGGTTAGTGGTAGTGGCATGTCCTCCTCTCAGCACTAGGGATTCCCGGTTCGAATCCCAATCTGGGTGGAGTTTCCATGTTCTCCCCCTGTCCACACGGGTTTCCTACGGGTTCTCCGGTTTCCTCCCAAAGTCCAAAAACCTGGATCAAGTCAATTGAGTTCTCCAAAATTGCCCCATGTAGAGTGTGTCTGTGTGAGTGAGTGTGTGTCCAGCGATAGATTGGCGGTGACAAAGAACTCACACAAAGTCGGGATCCCATTTCACAATCAGCAGGGTTTATTAACAAGCACGTATCTTTTAGAACTCCGAAAACTCCAACCAACCGCAGACACCCGAACCCCTCCCTTATATCACTACCTTGCAAAGCACCCCAGGAAAACACACAGGGCAAATTCCCATTGGCAGGGCAACCTGACAACTTGGGCCTGTACCCAAAATGGCGCGTCCCACCTATATCCATGTGAAATCTAAAATGTGGCACACGTGGAACGCTATAATATATATTGAATTTTGGGATTTGGACCCTGTTTTTCTCCAGCATCACACTTATGGACAGCAGCATCGATGTTTTCAGCTCACATGACGCAGCAGGTCACGCAGGGTCCTAAAGCATCAGACTCATTTACTTGTTTTCTTACTTCTGACACTCTTTGTGGCGGTGACGAAGAACTCACACAAGGTCGGGATCCCATTTCACAATCAACAGGGTTTATTAACAAGCAGGTATATTTTAGAACTCCGAAAACTCCAACCAACTGCAGACATGTGAGCCCCTCCCTTATATCTACTGCGCAAAGCAACCCGGGAAAACACACGGGGCAAATTCCCATTGGCAGGGCAACCTGACAAACTTGAGCCTCTACCCAAAATGGCATGTCCCACCTATCAACACAATCTACAGGGTTTATTAACAAGCACGTATATCTTTTAGAACTCCGAAAACTCCAACCAACCGCAGACACGTGAGCCCCTCCCTTATATCACTACCTTGCAAAGCCCCCCGGGAAAACACACGGGGCAAATTCCCATTGGCAGGGCAATCTGACAACTTGTGCCTGTACCCATAATGGCGCGTCCCACCTATCAACACAATCAACAGGGTTTATTAACAAGCACGTATCTTTTAGAACTCTGAAAACTCCAACCAACCGCAGACACCCGAACCCCTCCCTTATATCTACTGCGCAAAGCAACCCGGGAAAACACACGGGGCAAATTCCCATTGGCAGGGCAATCTGACAACTTGTGCCTGTACCCAAAATAGCGTGTCCCACCTTTCAACACAATCAACAGGGTTTATTAACAAGCACGTATCTTTTAGAACTCCGAAAACTCCAACCAACCGCAGACACCCGAACCCCTCCCTTATATCTACTGCGCAAAGCAACCCGGGAAAACACACGGGGCAAATTCCCATTGGCAGGGCAATCTGACAACTTGTGCCTGTACCCAAAATAGCGTGTCCCACCTATCAACACAATCAACAGGGTTTATTAACAAGCACGTATCTTTTAGAACTCTGAAAACTCCAACCAACTGCAGACACCCGAACCCCTCCCTTATATCATTACAGCACAAAGCACCCTGGGAAAACACACGGGGCAAATTCCCATTGGCAGGGCAATCTGACAACTTGTGCCTGTACCCAAAATAGCGTGTCCCACCTATCAACACAATCAACAGGGTTTATTAACAAGCACGTATCTTTTAGAACTCCGAAAACTCCAACCAACCGCAGACACCCGAACCCCTCCCTTATATCATTACCACACAAAGCACCCTGGGAAAACACACGGGGCAAATTCCCATTGGCAGGGCAACCTGACAACTTAAGTCTGTACCCAAAATGGTGTGTCCCACCTATCAACACAATCAACAGGGTTTATTAACAAGCACGTATATCTTTTAGAACTCCGAAAACTCCAACCAACCGCAGACACGTGAGCCCCTCCCTTATATCACTACCTTGCAAAGCCCCCCGGGAAAACACACGGGGCAAATTCCCATTGGCAGGGCAATCTGACAACTTGTGCCTGTACCCATAATGGCGCGTCCCACCTATCAACACAATCAACAGGGTTTATTAACAAGCACGTATCTTTTAGAACTCTTAAAACTCCAACCAACCGCAGACACCCAAACCCCTCCCTTATATCTACTGCGCAAAGCAACCCGGGAAAACACACGGGGCAAATTCCCATTGGCAGGGCAACCTGACAACTTGTGCCTGTACCCAAAATGGCGTGTACCACCTATCAACACAATCAACAGGGTTTATTAACAAGCACGTATATTTTAGAACTCCGAAAACTCCAACCAACCGCAGACACCCGAACCCCTCCCTTATATCTACTGTGCAAAGCACCCTGGGAAAACACACGGGGCAAATTCCCATTGGCAGGGCAATCTGACAACTTGTACCTGTACCCAAAATAGCGTGTCCCACCTATCAACACAATCAACAGGGTATATTAACAAGCACGTATCTTTTAGAACTCCGAAAACTCCAACCAACCGCAGAAACGTGAGCCCCTCCCTTATATCTACTGCGCAAAGCAACCCGGGAAAACACACGGGGCAAATTCCCATTGGCAGGGCAACCTGACAACTTGGGCCTGTACCCAAAATGGCGCGTCCCACCTATATCCATGTGAAATCTAAAATGCGGCACACGTGGAACGCTATAATATATTGAATTTTGGGATTTGGACCCTGTTTTTCTCCAGCATCACACTTATGGACAGCAGCATCGATGTTTTCAGCTCACATGATGCAGCAGGTCACGCAGGGTCCTGGACAGGCCTTTTCCTTGAGGCCTGTCCCGGCTCTTTACATATCTTGTCTCCAGCACTGTAACTCTTTCCTGACAGTCTTTCTCATGAGATCCATCAAATTTCGCCAAGGGACTCAAAATACAGCAGCTTGGCTTTAATCTAATCAATCTCTCTCTCTCTCTCTCTCTCTCTCTCTCTCTCTCTCTCTCTCTCTCTCTCTCTCTCTCTCTCTCTCTCTCTCTCTCTCTCTCGCTCAGAAAGTTAAGCTTCATCCTGCACTTAGCTAAATACAGCAGCATTTACTTGTTGGTATTCTGTGATGTCTGTCACTTTGGGATTCGCCACATTTTCCAAAGCCGCTCTTATTCCTGAACTGTAGCTGATCTGTATTTAGCATCAGGGGAAACTATTTCAATAGCACCAAGAGAAGTGTTTTAAATGTAAATAAAGTGGAACCAAACGGTACGAATGAAACCGTAGTTCTACTAAGTGGATCGCTTTTATTCACGTCAGCGGCAGAAAGGGGTGCAGGTTGTGTTTAGCTAGGGCGTCCATCCATTATCTCCCGCTTTATCCTATATTAGGGTCGCGGGGGGGTTCCCCATGCCCATCCAGGGGAGAACGTTTCGGGGCGCCAATCAGGACGCCAATCCCTAGCTCAATTTATTAACACTTTAACCTACAAAACAAAAATGAATACAACAATTTGTCCTGGTGGCACAGTGGCTTAGTGTTTAGCATGTTCTCCTCTCAGCACTAGGGATTCCCGGTTCGAATCCCCATCTGGGTGGAGTTAAATTAAATTAAAAATTAAAAATTAAATTGGGTCATTTAGCAGACGCTTTTATCCAAAGCGACTTACAAGTTGAGCACAGGGTTAATCACAACATCCCTGGAGCAATGAGGGTTAAGGGTCTTGCTCAAGGACCCACATTGGTGACTTCAGTGGGATTTGAACCCCCAACCTTCAGATTGACAGCCCAACACCCTAACCACTGAGCTACCACTTCCCAGTTTCCATGTTCTCCCTGTGTCCACGTGGGTTTCCTCCGGGTTCTCCGGTTTCCTCCCACAGTCCAAAAACATGGATCAAGTCAATTGAGTTCTCCAAATTGCCCCATATAGAGTGTGTCTGTGTGAGTGAGTGTGTGCCCAGCGATAGATTGGCGTCCTGTCCTGGGTGTATCTGCCCAGTGCGCCGAAACGTTCTCCCCTGGATGGACATGGGGAACCCCCCCACGACGAGGATAAAGCGGAACATAATGGATGGATTAATATATTTGTAGCAATAGTGTGGAACTTGTAAGAAATCTTTCCCTATAGAAAATACATCTAAGGGCAAACCACATGAATTCAAGGTGAACTGACTGCTTTATATTGCCTCTATCTAAGAAATCCCCCACTTAATGTATTTTTGAGTGTGTGCCCAGCGAGTGGTTAGCAGGTTCTCCTCTCAGCGCTAGGGATTCCCGGTTCGAATCCCCATCTGGGTGGAGTTTCCATGTTCTCACCTTGTCCGTGTGGGTTTCCTCTGGGTTCTCCGGTTTCCTCCCACAGTCCAAAAACATGGATTCAAGCCAATTGAATACTCCAAATTGCCCCATATAGAGTGTGTCTGTGTGAGTGAGTGTGTGTCCAGCGATAGTGTGCATCCTGTCCTGGGTGTATGCCCAGCGCGATAGATTGGGATAAAGCGGAAGATAATGGATAAAGCGGAAGATAATGGATGAATGAATGAATAACAATACTATAGAATAATTTTACTGAAGAACTGTAAGGTTCTCCAAGGTGTCCTGGTTTTCCCAAATGAAAATATGGTCACTCTAGTTTAACGGGCAAATAAACTTGGAAACCATTCGGGCATGGCAGCATGAGCTTAGCAGGTCATTAGCCTCACATAGCTGCCATATTGCGGCGGCTTATTTGCGATGGGTGACCAGATTTCATGACGTTTTATAACTCATCCGCGCAGCATCAGCCGTGCCACCGGGGGGAGTTTTTCCGGTGCTTAAGCAGTGGATTGCTAACACCTGTGACATCATGTAGCTAATGTAGCTTAGCCAGTTTTACCGTTTCTCCCACCTGACTGTCCTGTAAATCCGTATCACACTTAGGAATGACATCACGGTGGTCCAGGATGATATTACAGTCATCCATCCATTATCTTCCACTTCATCCTATATTAGGGTCGCCGGGGAGGGGGGGGGAACGTTTCCAAAGAGAACTCAATTGACTTGATCCATGTTTTTGGACTGTGGGAGGAAACCGGTGAACCCGGAGGAAACCCATGCGGACACGGGGAGAACATGGAAATTCCACCCAGATGGGGATTCGAACCGGGAATCCCTAGTGCTGAGAGGAGAACATGCTAACCACCGTGCCTATTACAGTCATCATTAGGAATTTTATGACACGGGCACGGCCTCCTCTTAGCGCGGGCATGGTGGCTTAGTGGTTGGCATGTTCTCCTCTCAGCACTAGGGATTCCCGGTTCGAATCCCCATCTGGGTGGAGTTTCCATGTTCTCTCCGTGTCCGCGTGGGTTTCCTCCGGGTTCTCCGGTTTCCTCCCACAGTCCAAAAACATGGATCAAGTCAAATGAGTTCTCCAAATTGCCCCATATAGAGTGTGTCTGTGTGAGTGAGTGTGTGCCCAGCGATGGATTGGCGTCCTGTTCTGGGTGTATCTGCCCAGCGCCTGAAACGTTCTTCCCTGGAATGGCATGGGGAACCCACCGTGACCCTAATAGAGGATAAAGCGATGGGATGAGGCTATAGGACCCATCCTCAAAAAACATTCTCCACTTCTTCCAGAGGAGACTGTCCGCCAGTTCCCCATGCACATCCAGGGGAGAACGTCTCGGGCGCTGGGCAGATACACCCAGGACAGGACGGCAATCTATCGCTGGACACACACTCACTCACACAGACACACTCTATATGGGGCAATTTGGAGAACTCAATTGACTTGATCCATGTTTCTGGACTGTGGGAGGAAACCGGAGAACCCGGAGGGAACCCACGCGGACACGGGGAGAACATGGAAACTCCACCCAGATGGGGATTCGAACCGGGAATCCCTAACGCTGAGAGGAGAACATGCGGCACCTTGCCGCCCTGTGTGTTTATATCATTACATTTATTTGACAACTTTATCATTAGAACATGATGTAAACTGAGTGTCTGATGCTTAAGGACTTTGCTTACAGGTCCAGCTCTGCGATCTTGGCAGAGCAGAGACATAAACCCTCATCCTTCTGACCGATAGTTCACTACTCTAGTCCTCCGACTCGGAAAGCTAAACAGAAAGCAAGGTCGTTTGTTCATTTAACCAAAACATGGTTCAAACTCTGGTCAGTGGGGACCAGAGACAAATACGGTGCTTAACAATGAGAACCATCCTCAGGATCTGGGCTTTAATATCCTGGAATATGAGAACATAAGCAAAAGTGTTTCCTCTGTGGGGTGAAGCTGACCTTGTGAAACTGCTTAGTTTGTGCCAAGCGATGAGCCTCATAGTTTCAATACGATAGTCAGATGATTATGCATCTCTTACTGTAACTGCAGAGAGTTTGAATAAAATACAAATACATAATACCTGATTTTTAAAAAAAAAAAAAATTTAGGTAACAAGATTTATTTTTACCACAAACCCAAACTTCCGCTTTATCCTCTACTAGGGTCGCGGGGGGGTTCCCCATGTCCATGCAGGGGAGAACGTTTCGGGCAATCTATCGCTGGACACACACTCACTCACACAGAAATGCACACTCTATATGGGGCAATTTGGAGAACTCAATTGACTTGATCCATGTTTCTGGACTGTGGGAGGAAACCGGAGAACCCGGAGGGAACCCACGCGGACACGGGGAGAACATGGAAACTCCACTCAGATGGGGATTCGAACCGGGAATCCCTAACGCTGAGAGGAGAACATGCGGCACCTTGCCGCCCTGTGTGTTTATATCATTACATTTATTTGACAACTTTATCATTAGAACATGATGTAAACTGAGTGTCTGATGCTTAAGGACTTTGCTTACAGGTCCAGCTCTGCGATCTTGGCAGAGCGGAGACATAAACCCTCATCCTTCTGACCGATAGTTCACTACTCTAGTCCTCCGACTCGGAAAGCTAAACAGAAAGCAAGGTCGTTTGTTCATTTAACCAAAACATGGTTCAAACTCTGGTCAGTGGGGACCAGAGACAAATACGGTGCTTAACAATGAGAACCATCCTCAGGATCTGGGCTTTAATATCCTGGAATATGAGAACATAAGCAAAAGTGTTTCCTCTGTGGGGTGAAGCTGACCTTGTGAAACTGCTTAGTTCGTGCCAAGCGATGAGCCTCATAGTTTCAATACGATAGTCAGATGATTATGCATCTCTTACTGTAACTGCAGAGAGTTTGAATAAAATACAAATACATAATACCTGATTTTTAAAAAAAAAAAAAATTTAGGTAACAAGATTTATTTTTACCACAAACCCAAACTTCCGCTTTATCCTCTACTAGGGTCGCGGGGGGGTTCCCCATGTCCATGCAGGGGAGAACGTTTCGGGCAATCTATCGCTGGACACACACTCACTCACACAGAAATGCACACTCTATATGGGGCAATTTGGAGAACTCAATTGACTTGATCCATGTTTTTGGACTGTGGGAGGAAACCGGAGAACCCGGAGGAAACCCACACGGACACGGGGAGAACATGGAAACTCCACCCAGATTGCGATTCAAACCGGGAATCCCTAGTGCTGAGAGGAGAACATGCTAACCACTAAGCCACCGTGCCACCCCATTATTATATCTATCCATCCATCCATTATCTTCCGCTTTATCCTCTATTAGGGTCGCGGTGGGGGGTTCCCCATGCCCATGCAGGGGAGAACGTTTCGGGCGCTGGGCAGATACACCCATGACAGGACACCAATCTATCGCTGGGCACACACTCACTCACACAGACACACTCTATATGGGGCAATTTGGAGAACTTGAGACTTGATCCATGGTTTTTGGACTGTGGGAGGAAACCGGAGAAACCGGAGGAAACCCACACGGACACGGGGAGAACATGGAAACTCCACTCAGATGGGGATTCGAACCGGGAATCCCTAGCGCCGAGAGGAGAACATGATTTTTAAAAAAAAAAAATTTTAGGTAACAAGATTTATTTTTACCACAAACCCAAACTTTTGTTTGCCTTGTGACAAGCAATATATTTAAAAATATATATTTTTAAAACCACCCCTATATCGTGTTAGTTTATCCTGAATAAATTCTGATTGTCAAGTATAAAATTTAGTACAAAATAGGCAATTTATCCATAGAAAACCAAATGAATGAATTATCACTAATGAGTTAATTAATTGTAAATATATTCATTTTTCATTCAGGGGAGAACGTCTCGGGCGCTGGGCAGATACACCCAGGACAGGGCGCCAATCCATCGCTGGGTACACACTCACACACTCTATATGGGGCAATTTAGAGAACTCAATTAACTTGATCCATGTTTTTGGACTGTGGGAGGAAACCGGAGAACCCGGAGGAAACCCACGTGGACACGGGGAGAACATGGAAACTCCACCCAGATGGGGATTCGAACCGGGAATCCCTAATGCTGAGAGGCAAACGTGCTAAACACTAAGCCACCGTGCCGCCCTAATTGTAAATATATATATATTCATTCATTCATTATCTCCCGCTTTATCCTCTATTAGGGTCGCGGGGGGGTTCCCCATGCCCATCCAGGGGAGAACGTCTCGGGCGCTGGGCAGATATACCCAGGACAGGGCGCCAATCCATCGCTGGGCACACACTCACTCACACAGACACACTCTACATGGGGCAATTTTGGAGAATTCAAATGACTTGAACCATGTTTTTGTGTGGGAGGAAACCGGAGAACCCGGAGGAGACCCACACGGACACGGGGAGAACATGGAAACTCCACCCAGATGGGGATTCGAACCGGGAATCCCCCGTGCCACCCTGTATGTGTTACCATTAAACTTATTAATACCTAACCAGGGCGCCACGGTGGCTTAGTGGTTGGCATGTTCTCCTCTCAGCGCTAGGGATTCCTGGTTTGAATCCCCATCTGGGTGGAGTTTCCATGTTCTCCCAGTGTCCTCCAATCTTTTCTGGGTTCTCCGGTTTCCTCTCACAGTCCAAAAACATGGGTCAAGGACAATTGAGTTCCCCATATAGAGTGTGTCTGTGTGAGTGAGTGTGTGTCCAGTGATGGATTGGTGCCCTGTCCTGGGTGTATCTGCGCCCAACCCAGCGCCCAAAACGTTCTCCGCTGGATAGGCATGGGGAACAATTCCCCCCTAATAAAGGATAATGTACTGCAGGTCATAAAGCAGAAGATAACGGATGGATGGATGGAATTCCTAACCACTGCTGTGCTTGTGCTTGTGGTATTTAAGCATATCAGATGATTATAACTGCAGAAAAGGGGGCTGTACGGCTAACCTTACGTCTCGGCTATGTGTCCACACATGCTCCAAATAGCTGGAATTCTCCAGATCGTCTGTCTCCTATTCAAAGCATCTGGAGGGTGAAAAGCCCCCAGTGAACTTTCTGGTGGACCTCCTCAATCGTTGACTTTCTTTCACATCCCACTGGGAGCGAGCCTCTGCTCTACTGAGCATGAGACGCCGCGGGAATAAACGTTTGGCCTTGAGAGTTCACTAGACCCTCAGAAGATGCACATCAGCGTGATTATGTGGCTCGTCCACCGAAGAACGAAATGTCTTCTCAGCCTTTATTTCTTCATTATTATGACCCTACAACTCCACACACACCCCATTATCACACACACACATCACACTATTATCGAGTTTAGAAGCACAAACGCTGACGGTACTCCATCGTTGGGAGTCGCCGCTGCGGATTCAGGATAGGCTGCAGAGAACGTTTCGGGGGGGGGCCCCCCTACATTTGATCGGGGCTACTGACCCAAATCTACCCGAGGCTATAGCCCAAATGACTCAGATCTAGACGACGCCCCTGATCTCAGTCATGGGGCCATTATGGGGAAACTGTTTGGTTTTTGCCATATGAAGTGAGGGATCATCAGTGAAGTTCAGCACCCGCTCTATCTCGCTGTCCTCATCATCACGACGCTATGGTGGGTGGTCCAATTCGAGACTCAATTGCCTTCATGCAGAACGTGTGTTCTTGGTATGTTGGGAGGAAACCGGACGTTGCCGGAGGGACAACCCACAACTGAAACCATCTCAGCACGATGGAAACTCCACCCAGATGTGCGATTAGATACCAGGACTCCCTAGGCTGGAGGAGGACAACTTGGTAACCACTAAGCCACGGTGGGGGGGGGGTAACGGACTTCATTATATATCACGAGTTGGGTTCAAACAGGTATGAATCTTCCGCTACAATCCTTATTAGGGTCGCGGCAGATTTGTCCCCAGTTTAATACTCAGGGGGAGAACGTTTTGGGTGCATGGGAAGCATACAACAAGGAAAAGTACAGATAAGTTTATACAATGGGCTTTTCCCCCCCACCCCGCAGGGCAGTTCACAGTGCTAATATGTGTTACAGTTCTCCTTTCAGAACTTAGGAGTCCCCGTTTCGATCCCATCCTGGGTGAGTTCCATGTTCTCGACCGTGTCCGTTGGTTTCCTCCGGAAGTTCTCGAGTATCCTCCCACGCAGTCAGGGGAAATTACATGGATCAAGTTTCTCCAAATTGCTCCATGCGAGAGGAATCCCTAGTGCTGAGTGTGTGTGGTCGGTGGCTATGGACTAACCCACTAAGCACCGTGCCGCCCCGTTACCCTAGTAGATCTTCAAAGCCGGAATTTGATAATTGATAGTGACCTGGATGATGCATTAAAGAAATTCCACTAATGAAACCAGCCATATAGAGTTAGACACATGTTTAATCCAGTTTTCATTGCCCTTACACGAGTGATGAGAAGTCATCTTATGTGTTACATAACCTTTAGTGCTTAATAAAGGGGGAAGTAACGCTACATAAGGCGCCCACAAATTCCTACAAATCAGTACAGTGTTTTGGGGGGGGGGGGGGCAGTTTTTTTTTTTTTTGCTGTCGGAGGCTATGTTTTATTAAAAATTCTTCTCGTAATACAGGATAACCAGAGTAAATTGAATTGGTTTTTGAAACACACATATAGTTTAGCACGGGTGACTGGGTTTATATTGTCATTCGAGCACACATTCATGTGTCCTCTACAGGTTAGACGAAAAAAACAATTGCATGCTGTATAGTGGATCTTCATTATCATCAGCTTCAAAACTATATATAGGGTATGCGGGGAGAAACACACACATTTCCATATATAGGGGGGATAGCGTATATCGGGCGCTGGGATATTATATATATATAGGATTATAGGGCGCCCATATTAGATATATATATATAGCAATCAAATCACAGTCACTAGTGTGTGTCTCACATATGACTTGCCTCACACACATATATTCAAACATTTAATACACACACCACATAGGACACACACACGAGGAAACAATACGCGGATATATATATATCTATATATCTATGGGATATATCTACCATATATCTATTTGGAATTCTTCAGTATCTTCCGTTTTTATCCTCTATTAGGGTCCGCTGGGTGGGGTTCCTCCATGCCCATCCAGGGGAGAACGTTTCTGATATAAGGCGACGTGGGCAATAGATACACAGTACCAAAAGAGGGCTGCCAATATCCAGTCGCTGAGGCACACACCTCACTGAAACCACGTCACACAGACACACTCTATATGGGAGCAATTTGGAGGAATTCGATTGACTTGATACATGTTTTTGGACTGTGGGAGGAAAACGGAGAACCGGAGGAAACACACGTGGACACGGCGAGATCATGGAAACTCTAAAACATGCTAAACCACTGTGCCACTCCTTATGTAATATCCACCCATTCATTATCTTCCGCTTAATCCTCTACTAGGGTCGCTGGGGGGTTTCCCATGCCAATCCAGGGGAGAACATTTCAGGCGCTGGGCAGATACACCCAGGACAGGACACCAATCCATCACTGGGAACACACTCACTCACACAGACACACTCTATATGGGACAATTTGGAGAATTCAATTGACCATGTTTTTGGACTGTGGGAGGAACCCGGAGAACCCGGAGGAAACCCATGCGGACACAGGGAGAACATGGAAACTCCATCCAGATTGGGATTCGAACCGGGAATCCCTAGTGCTGAGAGGCAAACCATGCCAAGTTCCAATCCCAACTAGCAATCCCAGCGATAGATTTGCCCCGGAACGTTCTCCTCTGGATGAGCAACCCCCTTGACACTCTTGTCCTGGGTGGCATTCGTACCTGGAGATAAAAAGTAAATATGCTGCTCTAAATTGTCCCTATATAGTGTGTGTTTGTGTGAGTGAATGTTTGTCCAGCGATGGATTGGCGCCCTGTTCTGGGAACATCATGTCCGAACGTTTTCCCCTGGATGAACATGGGGAACCCTCTACTCGACCCTAGTAGAGGATAATCAGAACATAATGTGATGGGATAAGGTTGTAGGACACATTTCGGGCACTGGGCAGATAGACCCAGTACAGGGCGCCAATCCATCACTGGGAACACACTCACTCACACAGACACACTCTATATGGGGCAATTTGGAGAATTCATATATGGAATCCATGTTTTTGGACTGTGGGAGGAAACCGGAGAACCCGGAGAAAACCCATGTGGACACAGGGAGAACATGGAAACTCCACCCAGATTGGGATTCGAAGCCACCATGCCAAGTTGCAATCCCAACTAGCAATCCCAGCGATAGATTTGCGCCCTGTCCTGGGTGCATCTGTCCCGGGACGTTCTCCTCTGGATGAGCAACCACCTTGACCTCTTGTCCTGGGTGGCATTCGAACCTGGAGATAAAAGGTAAATATGCTGCTCTAAATTGTCCCTATATAGTGTGTGTTTGTGTGAGTGAATGTTTGTCCAGCGATGGATTGGCGCCCTGTTCTGGGAACATCATGTCCGAACGTTTTCCCCTGGATGAACATGGGGAACCCTCTACTCTATAAGGTTATAGGACAAATTTCGGGCACTGGGCAGATACACCCAGGACAGGGCGCCAATCTATCACTGGGCTCACTCACACACACACACACTCTATATGGGGCAATTTGGAAAATTCATATATGCTTCAATTCATGTTTTTGGACTGTGGGAGGAAACCGGAGAACCCGGAGGAAACAAACGCGGACACGGGGAGAACATGGAACTCCACCCAGATTGGGATTCGAAGCCACCATGCCAAGTTGCAATCCCATCTAGCAATCCCAGCGATAGATTTGGCGCGCTGTCCTTGGTGTATCTGCCCCGGAACGTTCTCCTCTGGATGAGCAACCACCTTGAACCTAGTAGGGAACAATTGGAAGATAATGAGATGAGTATTTAGTGTGTAATGTGGTATTTGAGGGAGTGTACGCTGGAAAAATACATTAAAGACACTTTGGACATTTTCAAATAAACATTTGTACTCACTACTAGAAATGACTCCCTCCACCCACCACTGGGAAAAGTCACTTGGAGCCACATTTTGTCTCCGAAGGAGAAAACATGTTCTAACAATGTTAAAAAACGAACCCGGCCCGTCAGATCTCCATCCATCCATTATCTTCCGCTTCATCCAATATCAGGGTCGCGGGGGAGGTTCCCAATGCCCATCCAGGGGAGAACGTTTCGGGCGCTGGGCAGATACACCCAGGACAGGACGCCAATCTATCACTGGATCACACAACACTCACTCACACAGACCACTTTAATATGGGGCAATTTGAGAACTCAATTGACTTGATCCATGTTTTTGGACTGTGGGAGGAAACCGGAGAACCCGGAGGAAACCCACACGGACACGGGAGAACATGGAAACTCCACCCAGATTGGCGGATTTGACCCGGGAATCCCTAGGTGCTGAGAGGAGAACATGCTACCCCCTCTAAGACCACCGTGCCCGCCCCATTATTATATCCATCCATCCATTATCTTCCGCTTGATCCTCTATTAGGTCGCGGGGGGCGGGGGGGGGGTCCCCAGTGCCCAATCAGGGGAGAACGTTTCGGGCGCTGGCATAGATACACCCAGGACAGGGTGCCAATCTATCGCTGGGCACACAATGACTCAAACAGAAACGCACACTCTATATGGGGCAACTTGGAAAACTCACTTGGTGCCCTTTCAGCTGAGTGAGATCTAGCACTGGACCACACACTTTACTCACACAGACACACTCTATATGGGAGCCAATTTGCGAGAACTCAATTGTACTTGATCCATACGTTGTTGGAATGTGGGAGGAAACCGGAGAAACCCGGAGTGAAACCCACGGAGGACATCGGGGAGAACATGCGAAACTCCACCCAAATTTGGGATTTGAAACCGGAAATCCCTAGTGCTGAGAGGAGAACATGCCTAAACCACTAAGCCACCAGTGCCGCCCCGGTTCAGATACTCCTGTACGCTTTAATATCATTCGAAGTGTGATAACTCGTTAATTAACACCACACTGCAGGTAGGGCAGATTTCAGCAGCAACAAGCCCTTTTCAGAAGGATTTAGGTTTTCCAACACTGCTCACTTAAAACACCGAGCACTTAGTAATTACCCAGGGAAGGGCCTTCCTTCCTTACTCAACAGCCTCGTGTTTTAGATGGCGTGTAAATCTGAGCCCCCAGTGGTAGACAGGAAGTACGTTTATACATGTACTTTGAATGTTTTGTGTTCTATCCCCTCCATTATCATGTTGGGGGGGGGGGGGTTCCCCATCCCATCCAGGGGAGAAAATTTCGGGCGTTGGGGAGATACCCCAGGACAAAA